>WNYA01002135.1:0-48218 GCA_019512145.1 Engystomops pustulosus
TCGCTCACGTCAGCAGTGTCAGGTCCTGGGGGAGGAGCCTTCGGCACTGAGCAGGTGCCCCCCCGGCTATTGGTGGTCACTGTACAGAGGATCCCTGGACAGTACACGGGGCCATGTCTGGGGGTGTAGCGCAGGGATCAATCCTCAGGAGCTGAAATCTTAATGAGTTTCCTCCTATCTAAACGTTTCCCTGATGTTTGCATTCATGAGGTGTCGTCACAATGTCTCACAGCAGCCTGTACATAGGGGGCAGTATTATAGTAGTTATATTCCTGTACATAGGGGGAAGTATTATAGTAGTTATATTCTTGTACATAGGGGGCAGTATTATAGTCACAGTACTACTACTACTACTGACTCCTATCCTGTAATATAAGGTACAGTACTACTACTCCTATCCTGTATATAATAGTCACAGTACAAGTACTACTACTCCTACCGGTAATATATAGGTATCAGTACTACACTCTATCCTGTTATTATAGGCACAGCACAGTACGATTACGTTACTCCTATCATGTATATATGGCCACAGCACAGTACACTACTCCTATCCTTTATATTGGACACAGCACAGTACTTACTACTCTACTACTCCTATCCTGTATATATGGGCACAGCACAGTACTACTACTCCTATCCTGTATATATGATGGGCGCTGCACATACTACTACTTATTACTCCTATCCTGTATATTCGGCACAGCAACAGTAAACTATTACTTAACTCCTATCATGTATATATGGACACACGCACAGTACTACTACTCTATCCTGTATAATATAGGTGCAGTACTACTACTTACTCCTATCCTGTATATATAGGTACATACTACTACTACTCTCCTAATCCTGTAAATATGGGCACAGCACAGTGCTATTCCTTCTTCATGTATATATGGACACACACAGTACTACTACTACTCCCTATCATCCTGTATATCATGGACAACAGCACAGTACTACTACCCTATCCTGTATCATGGCTTGCCACTACCAATACTCCTAATCCTGTATATATGGGCACAGCACAGTACTACTAACTCCAATCCTGTATATATGGCTCTGCAGCATACACTACTCCTATCCTGTATATATGGGCCAGCACTTACTACTCCTCTATCCTGTATATATGTGCTCTGCACAGTACTACTCCTCCTATCCTGATATATGGCACAGCACAGGTACTACTACTCCTATCCTGTATATTGGGATGTATGGGCTCTGCAACAGTCCTACTACTCCCTATCCTGTATATATGGACACGCACAGTACTACTACTCCTACTCCTTGTATAATGGGCTCGCACAGTACTACTACTCCTATCCTGTAATATAAGGGCACACACAGTACTACTACACCCTATCCTGTATATATGGGCTCTGCAACGTACTACTGACTTCCTATCCTTGTATAATGGGGGGCAAGCACAGTACTACTACTCCCTATCCCTGTATAATATGGTCCAGCACAGTACTAACTACTCCTTCCTGTATATATGGGCACACACAATACTACTACTACTATCCTGTATATTAGATACCAGATACCGCACACAGTACTACTGGACTCCTATCCTGTATATATGGGCACAGCCCAGTACTACTACTCCCTATCCTGTATAGATGTGCACAGCAAGTACTACTACTCTCTATCCTGTATATATGGGCTCTGCACATTACTATACCCTATCCTGTATATTATATGCAAAGCACAGTACTATTAACTCCTATAAAGGTATATATGGACACAGTGCACATTACTAACTACTCCTATCTGTTATAAGGTTGCCTTACTACTAACTCCTATCCTTAGATTATAGGTACATACAATACTACTACTCCTAAACTACTCCTATCCTGTAAATATTGGCACCAGCACAGTGCTATTACCCTATCATGTATATATTGACCAGCACAGTACTACTACTTACTCCTATCCTGTAAAATATGGACACAGCACAGTCCTACTGACTCCTATCCTGTATATATCGGGCTCTGCACACACCATACTCCATCCTGTTTTATGGGCACAGCACGTATCTACTACTCCTATCCTGTATATATGGGCTCTGCACATTACTACTACTACTCCTATCCTGTATATATGGGTCACACACAGTACTACTCTCCTATCCTGTATATATGGTCTTCTGCCACAGTACTACTTACTTTACGCCTATCCTGTATATATGGCACAGCACTTACTACTACCCTATCCTGTAATATTGGTTCTGCAACAGTACTCTAACTCCTATCCTGTATATATGGACCCGGACAGTACTACTACTCCTATCCTGTATCTATGGGCGCTCACAGTATCTACTACTACTCCTATCCTGTTATAAGGCAACAGCACATTACTACTAACTCCTATCCTGTAATATATGGCTCTGCCAGTACTACCTACTACTACTCCTTCCTGTATATATGGGCACATCCCAGCACAGTACTACTACTCCTATCCTGTATATCTGGGCACAGCACAGTCTACTACTCCTATCCTGTATATATGGGCACGCACAATCTACTACTGCTCCGATCCTGTATATATAGATACCCGCACAGTCTACTACTCCTATCCTGTATATTGGGCACAGCACAGTACTACTACTCCTATCCTGTATATATGTGCTCTGCACATTACTACTACTACTCCCTGTGCCTATATATACAGGATAGGAGTAGTAGTACTGTGCCTATATATACAGGATAGGAGTAGTAGTACTGTGCTGTGCCCTTATGTACAGAATAGGAGCAGACATACTGGTATTGTACTGCACTGATGTTGGGACTTAGAGGAGGTCTCTGCTGCCATGGGACCTGCACCCTCTTCCCTACAGTAAACATGTATCTGTATACTGCTATTAGAAGCTACTTCCTTCAGTAGTAACATCCACATAACCGCACACATGCACCCTGGGAACTGTTGTCTTACATCTTTATTACATTTGCCATTCGTTATTATCTGGCTCGGCAGCGCAGCCCGTGGTGTGGAGATGTTACTGCAGTGTGTGCGGCGGGTCGTGCTCCTCGCTGGCACAGCACTTGCTTGCGGTATTATTAGACATCACGTTCATTAATTATTTGCCTTTCCCACAGATCTCGTCTTGTATTAAATTCCTTCACTCAGATTCTGTTTGCAGACTTTTCTTGGGAGCCAGTTCAAGATGTGGATATACAGTCTGCTGAGGTCACGCTGGTATTTTGGGAAACTTTAGGTGTGCAAACTGTAAAATAGTAGATGATATTTGAGGAAGTTTTATTTTGGTCCAGCGCTACTGGATAGTCCTAAGGATAAACTTGAGGGCACTTGAGTCAATTCCTGCCATGAGGGGCCCAGTCACAGGACTAATGAAGTGATAGTACTCAATAGTATTGTGCAGTATATTCACTGCTGGTATATATTTATGTGCAGTTTATTCACTGCTGGCATGTATTTATTTGCAGTATATTTACTGCTGGTGTATATTTATGTACAGTATATTCACTGTTGTTATATATTTATGTGCAGTATATTCACTGCACCTTAATAAACTGTTCTGCCCTAAGACAGAGAGATGCCTTCTCAGTCAGGCCTAAAACTTAACTTTTAATAATTTTGAGTAAAATTGTAACTGAAGTAAAGTTCATAAACTTACACTAAATGCACAACATTGTTTAAAACTGCAAATGAGGGTTGCAGATTATTGTATGGTGTCGCCAATGAAAGGTGGTATCAACTCTAAGGATATCTGTATGTTAGTCGATCCCTGAAGTGATCGTACTCATTTGCAACCACCAACTTGCGATTAAAACACCACATCCTAGCCCCCCCGACATGTTTTCGCCGGTTACACCAGCGTCATCAGGGGATTGGGCTATTTCAGGCGAACCATAAAACCTAATATCACTCCTCTCATTTGCAGTTTTAAAAATGTGTGTGAATTTAGTTTAAAGTTACAATTTTACTCAAATTATTAAAAGTAAGTTTAGCCGGACGGAAGGCAATTCTTCTGCTTAGGGCAGAACAGTTTATAAGGTCATAGAAAGCCTTGGCAGTCCTAAATGGGCTAACCCTGTGTTTAATTTTGTTATTACATGAAGGTATATATTTATGAGTAGTTGTCAATCAATGCTAGTATTTTATGTCGTATATCATAATGGTATATACATGTGCATAAATTTCTCTGGTATTTTATCTTGCGTATAATTCATGTGCATAATTCATTTATTTCATCATTAGTCATGCCTAGGGTGTATATTATGTGCGTATAGCACTCCTGGTATAATTTTATGTGCAGTATAGTCACTGCTGGTATATATTTATCTGGGCTATATCAAGCTGGGCATATATTATAAATTCCTTTTTATTTATATGGGCACATAGTTCCCAGCCTGCAACAGGGTCTGCCAAATCAGGTCCCTGTCCCAAGGGGCTCACAATCTATCACCTACCAGTATTTTTGGAGTGTGGGAGGAACCGAGGACCTGGAGGAAACCCACCAAACAAGGAGAGAATACAACTCTTTGCAGGTGTTGACCTGGACTTGAACCTAGGTCCCCAGCGCCCTTGTATGAGGACCAGGCTCTATAACCTATATAGAGGCTCACGCTCACTAAATTTACTATCACTGACTTTTATAAGGCATAAAGTTTTAGTACTAGAAGTCGGACCTTATGTAAGTGTCCCTCCTCTGATCTTGACTCAACTTAGAGGTGCATGTGACGTAGATGAGTCACTAGTTCTTGTAAAATGAATCAGTGGGATGTACCTTGGTCCCGGAGGACGGAGATGGAACCCGGACTGTGTCGTGTGCTGCAGCAGGAAACTGGTGCAGTAACTGACCATTGCGTGAGGTCAGAGACCAAGCCTGGAATCTGCCTGAGATGCGCAGACGGGGAAAGTCCAGTGAGTGTCTTGGCCAAGTAGACAGGACCGAGTCGGAAAATGTCTACTGATGCAGCGGAAACCCACCTGTAAAGTGAGAACTCTGAACTGCAAGAACCGGCCATTGCATGAGTGTGCAGAACAAGCCTGGAATATCCCAGCAGCTCTATGTTATAGGACTACGGGGAAGTCCAGAGAGGTCTTGGTCATAGAAAACAGACAAAGTCTGGAATATGTCCCCCTGATGCAGCAGAAAACCACTTGTGTTGAAAGCATCTGACTTCACTTATTACCCATTGTATGAGGTCAAGACCAACCCTGGACCGTTGTATGAAACGCCACACCGGCTGAGAACTTCTAGAAGAATCAACAGGAGACAATACGGTTATACATTGCCAAACCCCAGAAAACATGAGCACATTTACTCACCCGGTCCTGTCACAATCCCCGATCCAGAGTGTCCGACGAAATGAACCTGGCATTCACTAAGATCGTGCGCCCGAGATCCTGCATGTGTCACTTCCCGCTCAGGTCCCCGGAGTTCACCTTCTTCTCCTGGTGCATGTAATGCATTGTCCGTGTATAATGCCTTTGCAGGGAGTCACTAAGATCCTCCCGCCCGATATCCTGCATGGTCCGCTCCCCCGCCTCAGGTCCCCGGCATTCCCTTCTTCTTCCTGGTGTCATGTAATGCATTGTCCGTCGTATAATGCGCTGTGCGGGGAGTCACTAAATCCTGCACCCCGATATCCTGCATGTGTGCTTCCCCCCTCAGTCCCAGGTTCACCTTCTTCTCCTGGTGCATGTAAGTGCATTGTCCATGTTAATGCGCTGTGGAGGAGTCACTAAGATCCTCACCCGATATCCTGTATGGTCTCTTCCCCGCTCAGTGCCCAGGAGTTCACATTCTTCTTCCTGGTGCATGTAAGTGCATGGTCTGTGTAATGCGCTGTGCAGGGAGTCACTAAGATCCTGCGCCTGATATCCGCATGTGTCGCTTCCCCCGCTCAGGTCCCGGAGTTCACCTTCTTCTTCCTGGTGCATGTAAGTGCAATGTCCGTGTATATGTGCTGTGCGGGGAGTCACTAAGATCGTGCGCCTGATATCCTGCATGGTCGTCTCCGCTTCCCCCCCTCAGTCCCTGGAGTTCACCTTCTCTTCCTGGTGCATGTAAGTGCATTGTCCTTGTATAATGCGCTGTGCGGGGAGTCACTAAGACCGTGCGTCGATATCCTGCATGTGTCGCTTCCCCGCTCAGGTCCCAGAGTTCCCACCTCTTCTTCCCGGTGAGATGTTAAATTCCGCGGTTTGTCCGAATTCCGTCGGTAGCCGTCCCCGATTTCTGTCGCGTGAAATCGGCGCCAAGCACTAAAATCCATCAAAACCCCTGTGAAATGGTGTGCAAAACGGAAAATTCGGGAACCCGACGGAAATGCGCAGGGTGCGACACTTAGTAATTGGCCCCATGATGTCCTGACCTGACACACCGATCGCTCCCGTAACGTTAGTATTCCTTGGGATGTCAGAATCCCAGCAATATCCGAGATCTTGTTATCTCCAAATAAGGATATAACTCGATCAGTACATGATAAGGAATTCATGTAATATTTACCATGACGTTCCAACCACAGCGAGATATTAGTGCACTCTGGGGTATATACAGGAGTAACTCAGGATCAGTAGTAAAGTAATGTCATTAATTTACAAAGTGACTCCACCACCAGCCAATAATATGTAGCTCGTCATAATAATACAGGATGTAACTCATGATCAGTAAACAGAAAGTAGTCATGTTGTACACAGTGACTTCACCAAGCTGAATATTGAGTGCAGCTCTGAGTATAATAAGGAAAACCGGATCAGGACTAGGATAGTAATGTCATGTATGTCCCAGTGACTGCACCAGCACAGATAGTGGATTGCAGCTCTGGGTGTATAATACCAGATGTAACTCGATCAGTACACAGATAGTTGTCTGTCTGTACACGTGACTGCCAGCAGCAGATAGTGGTGCAGCCTGGGTATAATACAGATTAACTCAGGCCTTACATGATATTCATTTCATGTCTGTACACAGTGACCTGCACCACAGCAAATAGTGAATGCGCTCTGGGATAATACGAATTCCCTCAGTAGTAACAGGATGTAATGTCCTTCTGTACCCAGTGACTGCCCACACAGAATAGTGGTGCAGCTCTGGTATATGACGGATTAACTCAGGATCAGTCAGTATAAGTTTTCATGTCTTACCGTGACTGCCCCAGCATCCAAGATATTGATTGCGCTCTGGTGTGTCCTCTTTACCTGACCTCGTCGTAGCTTCTGTTGCTGTAAGGCTGTGTGCTGCTGCTGCTCCTGACGCCAGGTAAACCACCTCCCCTCCCACATGGGCCTGCTCTCTCCTCTCCCAGGGAGGGACTTGGGTTTTTTTCAGCATGGCCGGCAGCAATCCCATGCTCCTGCCCTTTCCTTCCTTCTAGTCCTGCGGTAGGAAGGGTAACCAGGGACCCGGCCAGCGCTTCGTAAGCCCTTGGTGAATAATATCTGCAAGGAACAGCAGCATGCTGCTCCCAGTACCCCCAGTCCAGCTAATGCAGTCAAAAAAGCACCCAAACCCCCGGAAAGCCTGTATACCTCTGGAAGCTTGGGTCCCAGGAAAAGTTTGATACTGCGGTAAGCTGGATTGCTCATGGATCTTAGGCTGACCCTCAGTGAAGAGCTGGTGGAATGCTGAGGACCCTGGATCTATTTTCCAACTTGTCCTCCCGTCCTGGGCCACCTCTCTGTGGCAAGAAGCCAGCAATACGTGAGGAGGCTTGGCGTCGATCCATTGCGCCCATAGCCCGGGCATCCTCTGCCCCAGAGGAAAAAGGAGCAGATTCTCTGGCAAATGTTCCATCTCCAGACTGACATCCAGGGCTTGGGGATATGAAGGCTTTACCTGCTGGAGAGGAGCGTCCTTTTAAAGAAAATTCTTATGAGGAGCGGTTCCTGGATATGGGGAGGATAAGCTAGGCGGCTGATGGGGCTTGTTCATTTCAGCCTAGATTCAACGCGGAGGAAAGCCCGGTGCCCCCGTACTTGTGTCCCCCTGCAATGAACCAGCGGCTTGTCATCTGGCTGCGGTTCTGCCGGCCCGTGTGAGGATATGACAGCCTCCAGGGAGGGCGCTGATGAGAGATCCGACGGCTCGAGTCCCCTGTGCCCTCCATTACTTACTTTGGAGGACGATCGCCGGAGGCTGCACCGGGCAAGCAAACCACGAAAGAAGCGACCAAATCCTTGGAGTGGTGAGTCTAGTCACAGCCCCCTCCCCGTAAACCCGAGTCTGGCCCGCAGGGTCAGGCTCACTGGTTCGAGCCCTTTACCCCCAGCCCAGCGCGGTCCTGCAGTGGACCATTGCCAGGAGCGGGGAGATTACAGGTTGAACATCTGATGTGGCGTGGGCTCGGTCTCTGTTTGTGGTAACGTGGGGGAGCAGGGGAGGCATCGGCCGCAAGGCCGGACAGTAAGGGCGGCTCGGCAGTGGCGATAACATCAGAAATCCAGTGCTGTGGTGCGTCCCCCCGGGTGGGAAGGGGTGGTATAGCCCGGCACTGGTGCAGCTTCCGTTTCCTAAATCTGCGCCAGCTCTTCATGCTTGTTGCCCTGCTGGCACTTTTTTTTTTTCGTGCGGCAGCTGGAGGGGTCCGCGGAGGCTGAGCTCCGAACCTCCCAACCTAAACCTAAAGTCCCTGTTTTGTGTCGGTGTTGCGATAGCTCAGAGAGTGCTGAGGACGGTGGGGATCACGGCGCCTCAACACCGCCAAAGATACACGGCACTCTTACCTTCCCTACGAAAGTAAAATAACATCTGCTTACCGTTATGCGAGGGCACAATTTGACACAAGTCGGGGGTCCCCTCTGGGCGATGCTCTGCGAGGGACCCCGTCCCTTGTGCCGGAAGATCGGAGGTGTCATGGGGTCTGCTAATGTTGTTGCTGGTCCAGCGTGTGAGTGGTTCAGTAATGTTGTGGTGATATGTGAATGGTGTAGTGTTGCGGATCTTTTTCCAGCTTTGGGGTGATGGATAGTTACTGGGGGTGTGAGTGGCGGCGGTGAGTGTAACATTCAGGTGGGTATTTGGTGTAATGTGGTTGGGTTGCAGGTTGGTCCGGTTGCTCCCCCAGTGGCGGCCCCTATTAAGATCTTATGCCAGTGTCGCTGCTGGGAGAGTAGGGTTCCATCAAGCCTCGTCTCTTCCTCGGGCTCTGGGACGGCTTTTTCCACGGCGCCTCCTGCAGGCTTACAGAAGGGTGAAAGGACGATCAATGTGCGGGGTCAGAGGGTTGATTTGCGTTTTGGATAGAGAGGCACGGCCTGTCCGCCTTCCAGAGCAAAGAGTCAGGGATACTACCATGGGTCGCTCTCCGACAACCGGCCGGGTCTAACCGTAGGAATGTGGTCCGTTTCGGTGTCGTTCCAGTGATGTGTGTCCCCTCGGGCACGGGTAGTTTGAGCTGCAGCTGGATGGACTTCAGGCGCTGCCACTTTGCCTTGATCCCTCCTATGTACATCTGAGTTTGATATCAGCTTTTTTCTCCGGAGGGTCTTGAGCTCTTCTGGTCCAACATGAGCTGAGATACAACGCGCCGAGTTGGCGGGAACTTTGCTGTGCCAGGTCATGTCCCGCGCAGCGAGGTCAAAAAGGGACCCGTTTCTTACCCGTAACGAATCATTATCGTTGCTTTGACATCATGACCTGGATGAATCGTTAATGGAGGCGTACTGGGATACCCGAGAAAAAATCGTGACGATTATGGATCTGGTCAGGGGCCTGGACCTTCATTGTGAATTTGAGGTGTTCAGGTAACTCGGCGCCCACATCCCTTCATCAAGCCTTCCTGTGTAGGGCTCGATCCTTATCTTCTACCGGGGGCACCTAAGCTGTGTCCCACAGGTGCGTTGACCCCACACCTTTCATCGCAAACTGCACCGTGCCAGAAGTGTGCGTTGTGTGGGGGGTCGGCCATCTCGCTGGCTCCTGTACAGGGCAGATTAGGTGTAACCTGGTGTGTGATCTCCTGTCACCCGTCCAGTCGTTTCCTCTTTCCTTCGCTAATGCAGCCTCATTAACCTCAGCGGTGACAGCCATGAGCTGATCTGCTGGGAGTGGCTAGCAGAGCCGGAGGAATGGAGGGGCCAAGGAAGAAAGACCGAAAAAGACCGCCTGCCCATCTAGGCGCTAGAGAAGCGTCAACATGAGGAGTAGGCTGAGGTAGTCTCGGGCTGCTGGGACAAACCTCTGGCGCTGTCCTTGATCCTCACCTTTCGCTGAGGCCCCAGGGATGATGGACTGGATGAGAGGGTCAGGAGGATCGAGAGAGAGGACGGTGCCACGTCCTCAACTCCTCCCTTCTGAAGTAATGGACGAGGTAATAGGGCTTGGCTAGAGGAAAATCTACGCTTGGCGCCAAAAAAGAAGAAAAGGGTGAAAAGAAGGGGGTGTAAGATATCCGCCCTCCCTGACCGCGGTACCCAAGAATGTGCAACCGACCCCCCTCTGGTCTACTTTCAAATCGATTCCTGGCCTGGAGGCGCCTCTCCTTCCGATAGAGGGGCGATGGTAAGGGCCAAGGTGTCGGATCCGGCAGGAGATGCCCGATCTCCCCCCGGGATCAGGGTCCTCAGGATGGAGACTGGCCCAGAGTCTGGAGACGAGGATGAGGGGCAGGGTTCCGGATCTGCCCCTGAAATCATCAGAGGTGCGGGAGATGGCACCAAATAGTCTAAAGGGGTGTTTCATTTCCCGAGTGTGTGGTAAATGTAAAAAGAAGCCGTCTACTCAATCATCATAATGGCGGCACCCACTCCGTTGGAACGCTGAGCGTCCAGTCATGTCTCCAGCCTTAAGTCGATCGGCTAGTTTGCGCCTTTTTGATTTTCTCCGTTCGGCCGTGTTAAAGCCGACGTTTTATTTTTGCGGAACCCAGGCTGCCAGGATTTTGCGGTGGCCCCCCCCGGTGGGGGGGTTTAAAAGCAAGAGGGAATGAGACACGGGCCTTCCTATTTGGTCTCTTGCGGCCGAGCCGTTAGGGCGAGTGGCGTTCCTTTTTAACCGCGCCGTAGAATGCCGACGGTTATTGAGTTAGAAATGGGGGAGGTGCCTGATCCTGGATGTCCTCATGAAGGACAAGAACTGTCCGCCTAATTAACATCTATGGTCCCCAGTCCACAGTGGGAACATAAAAAAGAAGTGTCTCTTTATGAGGATCAATCCCTACCTTTTTACAGTCGGCATGTGGTCTTTGGAGGGGATCAATGCTGTCACTGAGGCCCAGGATGGGAGGTTCCAGAGACAATCTGACTTATGATAGCGTCCGCTCTAATAGCATCATAGCTTAGTGAGCTCTCCTGGTGGATTTCCACAATCCGGCACCCCCCATGCCACGCTGGGTTCACCTATTATAGGGGTAGCTGCAGGTCAGAATAGACAGGTTTTATTTAAAGGAGGAAGCCATTGCTTCACCATTTCTGTTGTTGATGTGGCGTTCTCCGACCACTGTCTAATTTTGGTTTTCCTCTGAATGTTACAGAGCCCCCCCGGATGGGAAAGGCCTACTGGAAGCTCAATTCGTCCTCTCTGGAACGAAGCGATATCCAGACATCCTTTGAGGACTTTCTTCAGGCAGGTAAATTGCTGGGCCTTTGTAGCATAAGTCAGAGTGGTGGAATGCTCGAAAAGGTGGCGAGATTCTTCCCCAGCCTCGAGCCTCGATTCCTGGACAGGTACGCCTGTATCCGGGCCTTAGGAGGGAAACGCAGCCTCTCTCTCGACTGGAGGTTTCGTGGACATCACTCCAGAGTGAAATCCTTTGCTGAAGAGGGTGTCGTACGATAGACACGCCATCTTTTGGTTTTTGATAGATTAACGTAAATACCGCTCGCCCGAACCCTTTCCGAAACTGCAAGATGTTCATGATGTTAAAGTTTTCACTGGACGGGTTTGACGTACGGACCTGAACAGGTCCAGATCAGGGATCTGGAGGTCGTCAATCCTCTACTCGCACCTCTTGGGCAGGAAGGCTCTAGATCGGGATGTGCTGTCGTCTTTCCTGGCTGAAACTGTCCCTGAATCCAGGAGTAACCCTTCTCTTGATGTTTTACAGAGATGATCGGGAAATAGAAGTCAGCGTGCGAATTGAAGGGCTCGCCCTCAAGAAATCGCCAGGTCCGGATTGCTACATCTGGTTTTATCAGACCTTTAAGGACGCCTTGGTTCCCCCTCGTTGACTGAGGTATCAATGAGTGTCTTGTCCTCCGGGCGCTCTGCCCGAAGTCACTGAGGAGGTCACCCGGATCATCCTGTCAGGGTAAGGACCGATCTCGTATTGTAACTGGCGTCCCATAGCGCTTCTCAATTCCGGACATAAAGTTTTTGCAAAGGTGCTGTTTTTAATCGGCTGGTGCCAGTTTGCCTCCCCTCTCCTTTTCTGGGACCCATCAACTGCTCTGTTCCATGCCGCATACATTTAAGGCTGTGCTTTGTGTCCGGGCGGCATTGGAGCAGGGCCGGGCTGGTAACTGAAGGGGTACTGGCTGTCCTTGGATCAGGCCACAGCTTTGATCGGGTTAACCACGAGTCCTCTGGGTCTGTCCTTCTGAGTGTAGGGCCTGCCGGGGGTTTGTCAATTGGCTAAAGGTTTTGGTACGCAGGGGATAGAGTTTTCCCGCTTGTGACTTGGATTGGCGCTCTTTTGAGGTTGGGTCTGGTTTCGCCCGGGTTGTCCTCTGAGCCACTTCTATACGTTTCGCGTTGAAAACCCTTCCTTCGGAGGTTGATCGTGGGCCGTTGGTGGGAGTCCGGGATGGACCCAGGCAGCACCGGAAGCCACTCTAGGGTGGTAGCGTAATGCTGATGAGCCGTGTTTTTTGTGTCCTCGTGAGGGAGGTGCAGGGTGATGTCAAGGTTTTTACCGCTACTCAGAGGCTTCTGGGTCCAAGATCAACCGGGATAAGTGTATAGTCGCCTGGCTGGGGATAAGGGGATCCCGGCTTTTGATCTCCCCGGACCACTCTGCCCGGGCCCCAAGATCTGACCAAAGTCTCGGCATCGATTTTTTGCCATGGGGAATACCCTCAAAACGGGACGTCAGGCTAAATCGCCGCTCAGAAGGTGACCATGGAAGGGTTGGTCTTTGACCCTCGGCAAGGGTGAACTGATTAAACTTACCTGCTCCCGTTGCCTGATTTAATCTTGGGCAGGGTGTGCATGTGCCAGAGCCCCCTCTGGACTCCGGGTCACAGTCCTGTTCTTCCAGCTGTTTATGGGAAATATACTGAACCTTAATCAAGAGGAGGTTACTACCGCACTAGGAGACCAGGATGTTTGTTATGGTCAACCTGTGGTGTTCCTAGTGATACCTTCTTAAGATCAATGTAGCAAACCTCTGGAAAGAGAGGGCTCCTCGGGTATACTCCTGTAGGGGAATGGTGAAAAAGAACAAAACAAACAAAAAAAAGAAAAAAATTCGCCTTTCTTCCAGGAATGGGAGACGCATCACAGTACAAGTGAATGACATCAAAAAAAAGTACCAACCACCCATAGAGTCTCCACCAATTTCCTCTTACGCAAAACCCGTTCTGAAGGGATTCGCTCGGTGGGGGTCTGGAATGTGGAGATCAGGACCATGTCGAGGAAAGTCCTTGACAAATTCTTTGACCATTTTCCGAAGCTCTGGCCCTCAGGGATTGCCAAGTCGGGATCTTTGTGTGGGTTTAGGTCTGTAATTCCATCAGGACCACTTGAAGTTTTGGGACTGACTGGCGCTGCTTCTCAGGAAAGCTGTGTGTGAGGGACATCTGAAGTGTATGAGTCTTCTGAGGAAAGGGGTTGTCCCCGGAGGAGTGCGTTGGTTCTGCTTGAGAGCATGGACCACTTCTGCTTCAGTGCCCTTTAAACACAGAGGTTACAACCGGGTGGGCGCTTCCATCCATTGGACGCCGTTGGCCGGTCTCGTCTATGCGGAGTTGGGCCTATGGAGCATTCAGAGGCCTGGTGAGACGGGACGCTGCACGTTATTCTTAGTCAGTCTAGTGGTCCAGTACCACACGTTGAACGCACGGTGTTTAGTGTCGACCAGCGTAAAACCCTCCCGGGGAGGAGGTGGTTTAGGAACAATTGTGGGTGACCTGGTGAGGTGCTCTTCTGATATTAGAGGCGTGCACAGGAGGGCCTCTCTCCTTTGGGGGGGTTTCTCCTTTAGTGTCCTTAGTCTGTCATCTCCTCTCCGTTTGGCTGAAGCTGACCTGTAAGATTTTTGGTTTTGTGTCCGCGGTTTATAGAGCTGTAGGGGCTTGCATGCGGCCTAACCTGGGCTTTAACAATGTGGTTGGTTTGTCTATGTTGATATGTTTAATGTGTTTGTATTTTGTGTACAGTTTGTATTATTTAGTTATAGTTAATGTGTATATAGCTTGGTTGGTTTTGGGTTTGGTGTTCGGTGTTAGGTTTTGGGAGGGGTGGACGGGATTTGGACAATTGATCCTGGTCACGGTCTGACTATATCGCGCGAACTTTGTACTAGACCAGTGTCGGGTGGGAGGGTGGATGGAAGCGTGGGATTTTTAGTTAGTTATAGTTAAATGTTTTTATTTCCGGTTGTCTTTTTTTTGCTGTGTATCTTAGAGTTATTTATGGTGAAAAAAAAAAAAAATACATAAAATTGTCTACAAAAAATTAGAAAAAAAAAAACACAAAATTAGGTGGTGGGATTGGGTGAAGGTTTGTTTTACTACTGCTGATTGTGGTGTGTTTGTGTTGTGGCTGGGCCAGGAGATTTTATAAGTCTCTTTTATTTGTATTATTGTTTTGTTTTGCCAGAAGTTATGGCTTCATTTATGTTTATTTTGTTACATGTTTTTCATTTCTAATATATAAAATAAAAATAGTATTTACCCGGATGTAACTCAGGATCAGTACAGGATAAGTAATGTCATGTAATGGTACCCAGTGACTGCACCAGCCGCATAATAGTGAGTGCAGCTCTGGGTATAATCAGGATGTAACTCAGGATCATACAGGATACGTAATGTCATGTAGTACACATTGACTGCAACCAGCATGAGATAGTGAGTGCCGCTCTGGAGTATACTACCGTATGTAACTCATGATCAGTACAGGGGATAAGTAATTCATGTATGTACACAGTGCCTGCACCAGCATCAGATAGTGAGTGCAGCTCTGGAGATATACAGATGTAACCAGGATGCAGTAACAGGATAAGTGATGTCATGTAGGTACACAGTGACTGCACCACAGCAGAATAGTGAGTGCAGCTCTGGGGTAATAAGTACGGATTTAACTCAGGATCAGTCCAGGAAAGTAATGTCATGTATGTACACGTGACTGCACCAGCAGTATAAACAGAATAGTGAGTGCAGCTCTGCAGTATAAATACAGGATGTAGACTCCGGATCAGTACAGAATAAGTAATGTCATGTAGGTAACAGTGACTGCACCGCAGCAGATAGTGAGTGCAGCTCTGGGGGGTAATAATACAGGATGTAACCTCGGATCAGTACAGTATAGTAATGTCATGTATGTACACAGTGACTGTCACCAGCACAAATATTGAGTGCGCTCTGGGTATAATCTAGGATTAGCGCAGTTAGAGTTTCAGGTTTGGTCGTCCTCTCATTGGAGTGAACACTTTGGGATATGGAGTAGTTACAGTGATATGTTGCACTCTGTGGTTTGGCAGTGGTGTCATACAGGACGCCATTGTGGTCTCCGGGTACAATGTAGTCAGTGTCGCTGTGTGTCGCTCACGTCAGCAGTGTCAGGTCCTGGGGGAGGAGCCTTCGGCACTGAGCAGGTGCCCCCCCGGCTATTGGTGGTTCACTTACAGAGATCCCCTGGACAGTACACGGGGCCATGTCTGGGGGTGTAGCGCAGGGATCAATCCTCAGGAGCTGAAAATCTTAATGAGTTTCCTCCTATCTAAACGTTTCCCTGATGTTTGCATTCATGAGGTGTCGTCACAATGTCTCACAGCAGCACGTTATAATCACACAAAGGTCACCTGTGCCAGGTCCTCAGGGCCCTATCATGACCCCTGGAGGGGGAATTCTTAAGCCCTTTAAGGGTCTACTAAAAGGTCTTAAAGGGCAACCAACTATAGTTCCAGTAAATCTTAAAAGGAAAATGACGCAGGTTTCGTCCTGCCTGTAGGGGGAGCTGTAGAAACAACGTACCTAAAAGTATGCACCACAACAAAAAAATATGGACATCCCCTTTAAGAACTCCCACCAGTTGCTACAGAACACTGGGCGATTGTTACATATCACTGTATATAGAGATCTAAGGAGGATGTCGCCCTCCTCTGTGTATAGTAACAGCTCAATTACAGGGGATTTCCCTCTAGGTGGAGACGGATATAAGGAGCAGGTGACAAGGTCCGGGTGTTACCGGATTTACAGGGGATCAGTGATGAGGGCGGACGGGGCGATGCTGTCATTATAAATATCTCTGATGTCATTATTACAGTTCCTGTCGCTAGGAACCGGCAATCTAGTCTATAATATATACCGCACCGCGTCATGGATCTCTTATGTAACGTCATTGGAATGAAATCATCTGCCAATAGTAAATACAATCTGATCTAAAAATACAACTGATAAACAGCAGGGGCCAACTATAGAAACCTTATACATAGGGGCATATTATAGTCGTTAATACTTCGTGTACATAGGGGCAGTATTATAGTTAGTTATATTCTTGTACATAGGGGGCGAGTATAGCAGTGATTTATAAGGGGGTATATAAGCATCATTTCCTGTATGGATGTATATCTCATTTGGGCAGTTAAGGGGGGGGTTATCGTTACTAGGATTATGTAGTTATATTCTGTACAAGGGGGGCAGTCATAAGTAGAATTCTAGGCATATTATAGTAGTTATTTCGTTGTCACATAGGGGGCAGTATTATAGTACAGTTTATATTCTTGTACAAGGGGGCAGTATATTAGTAGTTATATTCCTGTACATAGGCGCGTATATAGTATTATAATTCTGTACATAGGGGTACTTATGTATTATATCGTACCGTCGTATTAGTATTTACCTTGTACATAGGGGGGCATATTATAGTGGTGTTGTCGGCTTGTACTAGGGGCAGTATGATGTAGTATATATCCTCTGTACCATAGGGGGCAGTATCTTCGTAGTTTTATATTCTGTACATAGGCGCGTAATGTACGATAGTATGCGTATAGTAGTTATATTCTTTACATAGGGTGCAGTAATATAGTAGTTATATTCCTGTACCATAGGGGGCAGTAATATGGTGTATTATTCGCTGTACATAGGGGACAGTATTAGTACGTAGTTTATTCCTTGTACATTAGGGGGCAGTATTATAGTAGTTTAACCTTACATCAGGGGGGCAGATTATAAGATAGGTTTATTCCTTCACATAGGCTATGTAGGCAGGTGTGTCGAAGGGAGGAGGGTGGGCATGGGTCGGACAACATAGAAGAACAAAAATAATTTGTTATATTCTTCGTGACGCTGACGTCGGGCAGTATTCATAGCTCAAGGTATATCTTGATTGCCGTCAGGGTTCAGGCAGTATTATAGTAGTTATATTCTTGTACTAGACCGCGGGGGCAGTATTATAGTATTAATTGCTTCAGCATAGGAGCGTATTATATAAGATATACGTGTACTTGGGTGCAGTATTATAGTAGTATTATGCAAATTCTTTGTACATAGTGAGTGCCTATATAGTAGTGTATATATGCTTCGTTACATAGTCATGGGCCAAGTAATATGTAGATTATTTCTTGCTACTAAGGGTCAGTATTAAGTATTATATTCTTGTAACTAGGTGCAGTATTTGTAGTCTTATATTCTGTACATCAGGCCTATTTATAGTATGGTATTATATCTCTGTACATAGGGGGCAGTATATTATAGTAGTTATATTTGCCTGTAACATAGGGGCTATATAGTAGTATTATATTCCTGTACATTAATGGGTCAGTTCGTATAGTATTATATTCCTGTACAAGGCAGTATTAAGTAGTAATGTACAGGGATATATAGTAGTTTTATATTCTTGTACTAGGGCTATAGTTCGTTACGTAGTATATAGTAGTTATATTCTTGTACATAGAGGGGCAGTATTATAGTAGTTTATATTCCCGTACTAGGGGGCAGTCATTATATGTTATATTCCTTGTACATAGATAGCAGTCATTATATAAGTTATTATCTTGTACATAGGCGGGCAGTATTCATAGTAGTTATTATTCCTGTACATAGGCGGGCAGTATTGCCTAGTCGTTTATATTCTCCATATCGTATAGTATTTTCCTACTAGGAGGCAGTAGTATATAGTTATTATTCCTGTACATAGGGGGCAGTTTATAGTAGTTATATCTGCTACTAGGTGCAGTCAATTATCGATTATAATTCATGATACATAGGGGCGCTATTATAGCTAGTTATATTCTCTGTAACATAGCGGGCAGTATTAGTAGAGTTTTATTCTTGTACATATGGGGCAGTATATAGTAGTATAATTCTGTACATAGGGGGCAGTATTATAGTTAGTTAATTTATTTCCTGTACATAGGGGAAGTTTTATAGTAGTTATATTCCCGTACATATGGATATTATAGTAGTTATTCTTGTAGCATAGGAGCATATTGATAGTAGTTAATATCTTGTACATAGGGGGCATTATATAGTTTATAGTTCTTGTACATAGGATGGGCAGTTTATATAGTTATATTCTTGTACATAGGGTGGAAGTATTATAGTTAGTTATATCTAACCTGTAACAGGAGGGCAGTATAGATGTATTATTCGTAAAGGGTATTAGTTTCATATTCTTTGTACATAGGAGGCAAGGTATTATAGTAGTTAATATCTTGTTCATCGGGGTCGTATTATAGTAATTATATCCCTGTACACTAGGTTGGCAGTATTATGAGTAGTTATATTCCTGTAGCAGGGTTTATTCATAGTGTAAAGATATGGCAGATATTAGTATTATATTCTTGTACATCGGGGGCAGTATTATAGTTAACCTGTACAAGGGGAGTATATAGTTATCTGCTGGGTTTATAGTAGCTCGGTACTAGCCATTAATTAATCGTAGTTATATTCCTGTACATAGGGGGCAGTATTATAGTGTATACTCGTTGTACATAGGGGGCAGATTATAGTAGTTATATTCCTGTAATAGGGGCAGTATTATAGTAGTTATTTCTTGACACTAGGGGTCGTATTATAGTAGTTATAATTCTTGTACCATAGGGGGGCAGTATTATAGTATTATTTCTGTACATAGGGGGCAGTAATGTATATAGTTATATTCCTGTACTAGGGAGCAGTATTATTTTATTCGTAAAAGGCGTGTTATATTTATGTTTATAGGGGCATTATTATAGTAGTTATATTCTCTGTCATGGGGCAGTATGTATAGTAGTGTATCTCTTCGTACATAGGGGTGCAGTATTAAATGTAGTTTATACTCTTGTACATAGGGAGCATATTATGTAAGTTTATTCTTCATAGGGGGGCTAGTTAGTAGAGGTTCTATCTTGTACGGGCCGTATATAGTAGTTTATAGCTTGTACATAGTGAAGCATATTATATCGTTTATTCTGTACTAGTCAGTATTGCGTATTACGGCAACGTGGAGATATAGTAGTTATATTCTGTACATAGTATGGGTGCAGTATTCTAGTAGTTTATCTCTTGTACATAGGGGGGCAAGTATTACGTATTATTCTTTGTACATAGGGGTGGCAGATTATGTATGTTATATTCCTGTACATAGGGGGCATAATTATAGTAGTTAATATTCTCTGTACCATAGCGGACAGTATTATATATATATTCTTGGTACTAGGAGGGGCAGTATTTATGTAAGTTATATTCTTGTACATCGGGGCAGTATTATAGTAGTTTTTATATTCCTTGTACAGGGGAAGTATATATAGTAATTAATATTCTCTGTGGAATAGGCGGCAGTATTATAGTAGTTATATTCTTGTACATAGGAGCGACCGTATTATATGTAGTTATATTCTTGTACATAGGGGGCATATAGGAGTTATATTCTTGTTACCTAGGAGGGGCATATTAACGTAGTTATATTCCTGTACATAGTGGGGAATATGTAGTTATCTTGTACAAGGGGATATATTTTAACTTTGTACATAGGGGGCAGTATTATATAGTATTAGATTCTTGCTTCACATAGGGGCATACTTGTATTATATTCGTACATAGTGCGTATAGTATTTCTTGTACATAGGGGGCAGTATTATAGTTATTGAATGAGGCATTATGTCGTAGATCTTGTAGGGGGCAGTCTTATAGTAGTTATATTCCTTGTCCATAGGGGCAAGTATTAGTAGTTATATTCCTGTACTAGGGGGCAGTATTATAGTAGTTATATTCCTTAGTACAATAGAGTGTCAAGTATATAGTAGTTATATTCGTGTACATAGGGGGCAGTATTATGTAGTTATAATTCCCTGTACATAGGGTGAGATTATATGAGTATACTATTCTTTACATAGCGGGCGAGTATTTATAGTAGTTATATTTCCTGTACATAGGGGAGGTATTATAGTAGTTATATTCTTGTAAGCATCGGGGGCAGTATGTATAGTAGTTTATTGCGCTTATAGGGGAATAAGCACTTAATTTGATAGTTAGGCCAGTTTAATAAGTATTATTTGTACATTAGGGGCCATTATTATATAGTGTTATCTTCTTGTCACAGGGGCAGTATTTATTGTTAATGCCTTGTACATAGGGCAGTATGTATAGTAGTTAATCATGTCTGTATCATCTAGGGCAGATTATAGTAGTTTTATATTCTTTGTAGCGATAGGGCAGTAGGATATAGTAATATTCTGTACGGTATTATCTATTTACTTTTGTACATGCGTGGGCAGTATTTGTAATTATACTCTTGTACATAGGGTGCAGTATTATAGTAGTTTATATTCCTGTACATAGGGCAGTATTAATAGTAGTTATATTCTTGTACATAGCATATTAAAGTCTTGTAGGGGCAGTATTATAGTAGTTATATTCTTGTACATATAGGGGCCAAGTATTATAGTTATTTATTCTGTACATAGGGGGCAGTCCTTATAGTAGTTTATATCCTTTCAAGGGGTACTATAGTATTCGATAGGGAGGCTTCTATAATTAGTCTTGTTAGGGGGATATAGAGTTAAGCAACCCATGGAGGGCAGTATTATAGATTTATATTCCTGTACATAGGGGCATAATAAGTATGTACTAAATTGTAAGGGATTTATAGATAATTACTACATGTATATAGGGGGCAGTATAATTAATAGTAGTTATATTCTTGTCATATGGCGTAATTACTACTAGTTATATTCTTTACATCGGGGGCATTATTATATTATTTATTCTGGACATAGGGGGCAGTATTATAGTAGTTTATTCCTGTACATAGGGGGCAGTATTATAGTGAATATATTCTTTTCATGGGTGCAGTATTATAGTAGTTATATTCCTGTACTAGGGGGGCAGTATTATAGTAGTTTATATTCCTGTACATAGTGGGCATATAAGTGTTTATATTCTTGTATGTAAGTCGTTTGTGTCTTGTGCTTCAGTTCTTGTGGTGTGTACAGTCTGGTGTTGTCCTCTGGGTTTGGGTTGATGCCTACTCCTGATAATGTGCTGTCATAGATACACGGATGTGGTGAGTTCTGAGGGTTCTGTCTTCATCGTGTGACCGCAATTTAGGAGCATAGTAGTGTCGCTGCTGCCTGGGGGAAGTATCTGTTACTCTATACTGTGGTCAGTCTTTTTACCATCTTGTGGAGTAACACTGTGCGTACTTACACCTCGTGGCTATTATGCCAGTATCTTAAACCGCTATCATACACCATATACCATATATTACCCGCTATCATCACCATATACCAGTATATTACCGGCTATCAGACCCCATATATCAGGCTGAGGCTTTCCTGGTACCAGAGATGAATGTCCCCCTCCAGGCTGGGGATGGATCAGAACAGGTTAATCGCTTCTTCTCACTTCTCCATCTTTCTTCCTTGAGCGGTCATTTATTTCTCTGCAGTTTCCATAGATTTATGCATCTCCAGATATAGACAGATTCTTCCAGGGCCCAAAACTGTTACATTTTATCACTGAGCGGAGTCGTCCGTCTGCTCCCCGTCTGTGTGACGAGACCCAGATACAGATCTCTGCCTGAACCGGCACCGGCCCATTTGTTTGTGGTTTTTGGTTTTTTTTGTTTTTTTTTTTGTAGTGGGGGAGGACTAGATATATGGGAACCTCTATAATGGACTCACCCGGATCCATAGATATATAGGCGATCGCTCCACAACCCACACGATAGCTCTCGATCTCTCGGAGCTCGCATCGATCGGAGCTCGCTATGATCTCGCAATGGCTAGCTCGATAGCTCTTCGTCTGCTTCGCTCGGTCGCTCGCTCTCGCTCGCATGGATAGCTCTGCGCTAGCTCCTCGCTCGCTCGCTCGCTCGCGCAGCTCGCTCGTCGGCCTGCTCGCGCGTTGCTCGCTCGCTCGCTCGCTAGCTCGCTCCTCGCTCGCTCGATCGCTCGCTCCGCTCGGGCTCTCTCCTGCTCGCTCGCGCTCGCTCTCTCGCTCTGGCTCGCTCGCTCGGCTCGCTCGCTCGCTCGCTCTGGTCGTCTCTCGCTCGCTCGCTCGCTCGCTCGCTCTCGCTCGTCTCGCTAGGCGCTCCGCTCCGCTCGGCTCTCCTCGCTCGCTCGCCCGCTCGCTCGCTCGCTCGCGCCTCGCTCTCTCGCTCGCTCGCTCTTCTCTCGCCTCAGCTCGCTCGCTTCGCCTCGCTCGCTCCTCGACTCGCTCGCTCGCGGCTCGCTCGCGCGCGCGCTCTCGCTCGCTCGCTGCTCGCTCCGCTAGCTGCCTCGCTCGCTCGCGGCTCGCTCGCGGCTCGCTCGGCGCATCGCGCGTCGTCGCTCGCTCCTCGCTCCTCGCTCCCTACGCTCGCTCGCTCGCTCGCTCGCTCGCTCTCTCGCTCCTCGTCGCGCTCGCTCGCGGCTCGCTCTGCGCTCGCTCGCTCGCGCTTCGCTCGCTCGCTCGCTCGCTAGCTCGCGTCTGCGCTCGCTCGCTCCTCGGGCGCTGGGTCGACTGCTGGCTCCCCCGTGGTACAGAAGCCCCCCTGTAGGAAGATGATGGTGGTAGTAGTTGGGTCACATGGCAATGTGTCACCCTATGGGGGGTTTGTGACGGGGTGTCATGCTCCTCCATCATCGCTCCGACATCCGGGATGTGGTTTTGTATTTATCCTAAGTTTAGACAAATCCATCCCTGGTTGGAATCCTCTCCGGGGAGCGTCCCCTCATCCCTCGTCTTCCTGCGGCTGATACAGATCGCCCCCCTGTTTATCACCCGACGTGACCCCATTACTGAAACGTCAATAACTTAATCTGTTTACGGATCCTACACAATTAAATGCTATTAAAAATAGCAGCGAGCTCTAATAAACAGCCCCCCCTCCTCTCCCCCCACTGCTGCCGATAAAATTGGCTCGGAACAGTGGAAACCGGAACGTTTGTTTCAGGGAATCAAATTATATGTTCTAAGACTTTGTGGATATTAATGGGAAGCTGTCATACTGACCATGCAAGACCGCAGTATCCCGGGAGATCTGTGTCATCATCCTCACCCTGCTGTGCTCTTAGTTCTCTACATTCAGATTCCACAGCCCCTCCCATTTCCTAGAAGTGACTTCTATAATATCCAGCCATGAGCCTGCTACAGCTTTAAACCCAGCAGGAGAAAGGCTGTGATGCAGCTTATTGCACAGAGCACAGCAGTGTGAGGACACACCCCCATAGCACTTGGATAAGCTACTGTGCTGGAATATAAATCCAGATATCACAGTCCTGCTGCTACTAACAACATACACAAAGGTCTGATTACACATCTCTCCAGGGACAATACCTAACACTGGCAGCAGAGAGCACAGAGCACAGCAGTGTGAGGGGACACCCCCAGTGCTACATTCCTGAATTATAAATCCTGATCTAAATACATACACAAAGGTATGATTACACATCTCTCCAGGGACAATACATAACACTGGCTGCAGAGAACACGAGCACAGGCATTGTGAGGTCTGATTTACAACATCTCTCCAGGACAATACCTACACTGGCTGCAAAGACACAGACAAACAGTGTGAGGTCTGATTACACATCTCTCCGGGACAATACATACCACTGGCTGCAGAGAGCACAGAGCACAGTCAGTTGTGAGGTCTGATTAACAACATCTCTCAGGGCAATACATAAACTGGCTGCAGAGAGCACGAGTCACAGCAGTGTAGGTCTGATTACACTCTCTCCCGGACAATACATAACACTGTCTGCAGCGAGCACGAGCACACAGCAGTGTGAGTCTTATTACACATCACTCAGGGACAATACATAACCCTGGCTGCAGAGAGGCACAGAGCACACAGTGTGAGGTCTGATTACACATCTCTCCATGGACAATCCATAACACTGGCGCAGAGAGCACAGAGCACAGCATGTGAGGTTGATTACACATCTCTCCAGGTACAATACATAATCACCTGGCTGCGAACACAGAGCACAGCAGGTGAGTCTGATTACACATCTCTCGGACATACATAACACTGGCTGCAGAGATCACAGACACAGCAGTTTGAGGTCTGCTTACACATCTCTCCAGTGACAGTACATAACACTGCTGCAGAGACACAGAGCACAGCAGTGGGAGTTCTGATTACACATCTCTCAGGTACAATACATAACACGGCTGCAGAACACAAGCACAGCAGTGTGAGGTCTGATTACACATCTCTCCGGACAATACATAACACTGGCTGCAGAGAGCACAGATGCACAGCAGTGTGATGTCCTGATTACACAATCTCTCCAGGGACAATACATACACTGGCTGGCAGAAGCACAGCACACAGCATGTGCGGGCTGATTACCCGTGTCTCCAGGGACATAGACAACACTGGCTGCAGTCTATCTGGTCACATTTCACACCTGCGACAGGTTCCCTTTGAAGTGACCCGAGTGCTCTTTAATCAGGGGTCAGGGTTCAGGGTCCTTTCTTATTCTTACTAACATTTCTGTTTCTACCTGTCTTGCCTGGAATTTCATACCTGGAATTTTCCTTGCCTGGAATTTACTATACCCTAGACCACCAGGGGAGCAAATATTAACTATTCTACTACTACTAACGTAGACTATCTCACTACCTGGACCTCTAGAGATTGATGGGGACACCACCATCCGCGTGCCCTCCCCTGGACTATCAAGGATCACAGCTGGCCTCCCCCCACACCTGCCCTAAGACCAGGGGGGAGATGGCTACACACTGTCCTAGACCCTACTTATACATGTGCTTTCACTTGACCCACCAGGGATAATTTTAATAACCAGAGCGAACCAGGATGGTGTCACTGGCTCCTCTTTTACAACCACAGACTCAACCCATTTCTCTCCCCCAACCCAGGGCTGCTAATACCTTGTATCCAATCTCAGCTCTGATAGGTTATTATGGGCTCCTGAGGGTCACCGACCCCCTGCTTATTGATCAGGAGACCCCCTCCTCTCTGCCCAGTGACTGGCCCACGTGCGCCAGCCTGTGCCAGACACATCCCGGCTAGTGGTAGCTTCCTCCGTGACTAGAACCCTTTAGTTCCCCTCCACTGTCCGCACAATAGGAGGCTTTTGTCTCTGCAAATGAATGGCTATATAGAAGGAGAGACAAGTGATGAGCCGTACATATACATATGGAGACAGGCATCTCGGTGGTAGGACTTGTAGTACAACGCGCCCCCTGCAGGATAGACCATGCACATCCAAGGTCATAAAGGACTAAAGTGTCATCTCCTGGGTCACGTTTGAACTCAACATATTTCCTTGTCTAGCGAGTGTATGATTGACAATCATCTTACAATGCAGTTTATGCAAATTAGCATTTCAGTGCACTGTGGTGTGGCCTAAATATCTAATGCCTTTCACATTGTCCATTCTCGCTGCCAAGTCCCTCCCACTGAGCGTGATTGACAGCAGATCCCCCCCGCGCCAGTGCTACTCCCTGTGAACGGGATTGTGCAGTGGCCATCGCCCACTGCTCATTTGCATATGAATATAATAAGAATCCTCATGGATTTTCTCCATTAATACATGTTCATGATGCTGGACACCTCACCTTTAAGGATTATGTTCAGTTTAGAATGCGGGTTCCCTTTTTAAACACCATTTAGAATTAATTCATAAAATTGTGATACCTTGTATAAAGCAGCCAATCATAAGCGGTTCTTATGTTTGTTAGGGGTAATTTGTATTGTAGTAAGACCCCCCCCCCCCCGCAAGAAAAAAAAAAAAAAATTTATCCGAGACCCCCATCACTCAGCGTTTATACGCCATTTCTAGAAACCTTTTTCATTTTCCTGCAGCGCCCTCCGCTGGTGGTACGGGAGTATTACACGCATCTATTTGAATAATAGCTGGTCCATACATCCAAGACGTGTTTATTCCTCAAAGTAGAGATTCCTTGAAGACGTCTGGTCCCCTTACTGCTTTATTAAGGTCTTGAAGACCCCCTCGAATAAACTGAAGATACGCCTTAAAGGGGTTGTCCGAAGATATTAAGTAGAGTCCCTCCCTTTGGGGAAATTCTGGAAGAACAGCGCCATTCTCATGTAGTGTCCAGGCTGGGTAACTCATCCTCCCTTTCAAGTTAAATCGAGCTGCGTAACACAGGTTGGCCACTAACCTGGAGAATGCGTCTGTTCTAAATTATCAGAATCAACCATGTAAACATAAGGGAATTGCTTGGGGTGAAATCCGTATATTTTGTATGATGGAAATTCCAGTTATAACAGAAAAATAACTCAGATGAAGTGTTTTTGGATGGAAGTAAATAATAGCTGGAAATTTCAGATTACAAGGTGTTTTACATCTTAATTTTTTGTTTCTTTCTGGCTCGGATTGGATTGGGATATTCCACGCATCTGAGGTCACCAATACTCCGGGGACAAGAGGACACCAAGATGATGGACGTAGAGACTCAGCTCAATCACCGAGGACGCAGAATCTGATGTCCAAAAGAACAATCTCCTGTCACCAAATACGCCTCTTAAACACCCCATATAATATAGGATAGGAGTAGTAGTACGTGCGGTGCCCATATATCACATGATCGTGAGAGTAGTACTGTGCTGTTCCCATATACAGAAGTATTGTGACTGTGTTACCCATATACTACAGGATAGAGTAGTAGTACTGTTGTCTGTAGTACGCGATATACCGGATAGGAGAGTAGTCCTTCGTGTCCAAGTCATGAGATGATATCAGTGCTGGGTGCCTAGTTTACAGGTGGAGTGTGCCCGACTATATACAGGATAGGAGTATAGTACTGTCGTCCTATATATTCTGATAGGAGTAGTAGTACTGTGCACTGATGCCAATATACAGGAGAGAGTAGATAGTATGTGCTGTGCCTATATATACAGGATAGGGAGTAGTATTACTGTGTGGTAGCCCATATATACAGGATAGGAGTAGTAGTACTGCGTGCCCATATATACAGGATTGAGTAGTAGTACTGTGCGTGTGCCATATACGAGAGGAGTAGTTACTACTGGCAAGCCGCTATCATACAATACAGGATAGGTAGTATAACTGTGCTGTGGCCCATATATACAGGATAGAGTATAGTAACTGTGCTGCTAGCCCATATATACAAGGATCGGAGTAGTAGTAATCAGTCTTGTCCCTATATACAGGATAGAGAGGTACTGTGCTGTGCCCGATATACATGGATAGGAGTATAGTATACTCGTTGCTGGGCCCTATATAACAGGATATGAGTAGTTAGTACTGTGCTGCAACCATATATACAGGATAGGATTAGTAGTACGTGCTGTTCCATATATCAGATAGGAGTATAGTAGTACTGTGCAGAGCCCATATATACAGGTATAGGAGTAGTAGTACTGTGCTGTGCCCATATATACAGGATAGGAGTAGTAACTGGGGCGGTATCTATATATACAAAGGATAGGAGTAGTAGTATTGTGCTGTGCCCAATATACAGTATATGAGTAGAAAGTACTGTGCTGTGCCCATTATACAGGAAGGATAGTAGTACTGTGCTGCCCATATATACAGGATAGGAGTCGTAGTAATGGCAGAGCCCATATATACGATAGGAGTTAGTAGTACTGTGCTGTGCCTTATATACAGGAGTAGAGTAGTAGTACTGTGCCGGCCCATATATACAGATAGGATATTAGTACTGTGCCGTGTCCATATATACAGGATAGGAGTAGTATACTGGCGAGCCCATATATACAGGATAGGAGTAGTAGTACTGTGCTGTGCCATATATACTGAAAGGATCTAAATAAGTAGTACTGTGGCAGAGCCATATATACAGGATAGGAGTAGTAGTCTGTGCTGTGCCCATATATACAGGATGAGTAGTAGTAGCTGTGGCAGAGCCCATATATACAGGATAGGAGTAGTATTACTGTGCTGTGTCCCAATATACGGATAGGAGTATGGTAGTGTCAAGCCCTATATACAGGAAGGAGTAGTAGGTACTGTGCGTTGTCCATATTACAGGATAGGAGTAGTAGTACTGTGTCTGTGTCCATATATACAGTGATGAGGAGAGTACGCACTGTGGCTGGTGCCCATATTTCGGATAGGATATATATAGTATGTACTGACTATAATTAGGATAGGAGTAGTATAACTGCAACTATATATACAGATAGGAGTGTTTAGTAACTGTGCTGTGTCCATAATACATGATAGAGTTAATAGTACTGTGCTTGCCTATAATATACAGATAGGAGTAGTAGTACTGTGCAGAGCCCATATATACAAGATAGGAGTAGTAGTACTTGTCGTGGCACCATCTATACAGGAATAGGAGTAGTATGTACTGGCTGTGCCCATATATACAGGATAGGAGTAGTAGACTGTGTCGGTATCTGATATATACAGGATAGAGTAGTAGTATTGTGTGCTGTCCATATATACAGTGAATGATAGTTTACGGTGCTGGACCATATATACAGGATAGGAGTAGTAGTACTTGTGCTGTGCCCCATTATACAGGATAGTGAGTAGTAGTACTTGCAGAGCCCAATATACAGGATAGAGGGTAGTAGGTACTGTGCTGTGCCCTATATACAGGATAGGAGTAGTAGTACTGTGCAGAGCCCATATATACAAGGATAGGAGTAGTAGTACTGTGCCTGTCCATATATACAGGATAGGGAGTATGAGACTGTGCAGACCCATACTCAATATACAGGATAGATAGTATACTGTGTCTGGCCATATAATCAGATAGGAGGATAGTACCTGTGCAGAGCCCATATATACAGGATAGAGGAGTAGTAAGTGCTGGCCTCATATGATACAGGATAGGAGTAGTGTAATTGTGCAGAGCCCATATATAACAGATTGGATTATTAGTACTGTGCTGTCCCACTATATACAGGATTAGGAGTATTGGTAGTGGCAAGCCCATGATTACAGGATAGGGTAGTAGTACTGTGCTGTTGTCCATGATTACAGGTGATAGGGAGTAGTAGTACTGTGCTGTTCCATATATACATGAAGAAGGATATAGCACTGTGCTGTGCCATCTTTACAGGATAGGAGGTATATAACTGTACCTATATATACGGATCGGATAGTAGTAGTACTGCACCTATTTGATCAGGATAGAAGTATTAGTACTGTGCGTGTGCCATATAACATGATAGGAGTTCGTAAGTTACTGTTGCTTGCCTATATATACAGGTAGGTTAGTAGTAGTACTGTGCAGCGCCCTCATATATACAGGATAGGAGTAGTAGTACTGTGCTGTGCCCATATATAAGGATAGGAGTATAGATAGTAGTACCTGTGCTGTGTCCAATATAAAGGATAGGAGTGTGTTACTGTGCGTGGCATATCAATACATGATAGGAGTAACTATGTACTGTGCTGTGCCTATAATATACAGGATAGAGTGTAGTACTGTAACTATATATACCAGGATAGGAGTCTAGTACTTGTACTGTGACCTATATACCAGGATAGGAGTATAGTACTGTACCTATATACAGATGAGTCAGGAGTAGTAGTACTGTGCTGTGCCTATATATACCAGGATATGAGTTTAGTAGAAATGTGCCTGTTATATATTACAGGATAGGAGTAGTATAATGTGCTGTGCCCTTATGTACAGAATAGGAGCAGGACTACTGGTATTGTTACTGCACTGATGGTTGGGGACTTAAGGAGGTCTACTGCTGCCATGGGACCTGACCATCTTCCCTCCCAGTAAACATGTATTGTATACTGCTATGTAGAACTACTTCATTCAGTAGTAACATCCACATACCGCACACATGCACCCTGGGAACTGTTGTCTTACATCTTTATCCATTTGCATTCGTTATTTATCTCATGGCGCAGCGCAAGCCCGTGGTGTGTGAGATGTTTACTGGGGCAAAGTGGTGCGGCGAGGTCGTGCTCCTCGCTGCACCAGCACTTGCGCGTTCGGTATTATTAGACATCACGTTTCATTAATTATTGCCTTTCCCACAATCCGTCTTGTATTAAATTCCTTCACTCAGATTTTGTTGCAGACTTTTCTGGGAGCCAGTTCAAGATGTGGATATACAGTCGCTGAGGTCACGCTGGTATTGTTGGGAACTTTAGGTTGTGCACAACTGTCAAAATAGTAGATGATATTGAGGAATTTTATTTTGGTCCAGGCGCTACTGGATAGTACCTAAGGATAAACTTGAGGGGCAACTTGAGTCAATTCCTGCCAGAGGGGCCCATTCCAGGACTAATGATAGTGATGAGTACTTCAATAAGTTTGTGCAGTATACTTCACTGATGGATATATCTTTATGTGCAGTTATTCACTGTGCATGTATTATTGCAGGTATATTACTGCTGGTGTGTATGTTATGTACAGTATATTCACTGTTGTTAGATATTTATGTGCAGTATATTCACTGCACCTTAATAAACGTTCTGCCTAAGACCGAGAGATGCCTTCCAGTCAGGCCTAAAACTTAACTTTTAATAATTTTGAGTAAAATTGTAACTTAAACTAAATTCACACACATTTTTAAAACTGCAAATGAGGGTTGCAGATTATGGTATGGTGTCGCCTGAAAGGCAGAGCCGCATATATACATGATCGTGAGTAGTAGATAGTGCTGTGCCCATATATCAGTGGAGTATTGGTAGTGTCAGAGCCCATATTACAGGATAGGAGTAGTAGTTACTGTTGCTGTGTACGCATATTTACAGGAAGAGAAGAGTAGTCTGTGCTGGTTCAATATATACATGAAGAAGGTAATAGGCACTGTGCTGGGTGCCCAATATTTACAGGATAGGAGTAGTAGGTGGTTTGTACTATAATAAGGATAGGATAGTAGTAAGCTGCACCTTATATACAGATAGGAGTAGTAGTAACTGTGCACTGTGTCCATATATACTAGAGGAGTTAATAGTACTGTGCTTGTGCATATATATACAGGATAGGGATAGTAACTGTGATCAGAGCCCATATATACAGGATAGGAGAGTAGTACGTTGGAATACAGGATTGTAAGACTGTGCTATCAGGGTATATCTATAAGCTACTAAGGATAGGGAGTAGTAGTATGGTTGCCATATATACGATGATCCTAGTACTGTTCGTACGGCATATATACAGGATAGAGTATAGTATGTTGCTGTGCCCATATATACAGAGGAGTAGTTATATAGTGCTGTGCCACTATATACAGGATAGGGAGTAGTAGTACTGTGCAGCCATCCCATTATTACAGGATAGGAGTATAGTAGTACTTGCTGGAGCCCTATATCCAACAGGATAGTGAGTGTAGTAGTACTGTGTGATCCCATATTACAGGATAGGATTATTGTAGTACTGTGCGCTTCCATATATACAAGGATGAGCGAGTAGTAGTACTCGTGCAGGCCATATCACAGGTATAGGGAGTAGTAGGACTGTTGCGTGCCATATCCCATATACAGGATAGGAGTACGTAGTCCTGGGCGCAGAGCCATATATACAGGATAGGAGTAGTATATACTGTGCTGCCCATATATACAGGATAGGAGTAGTAGTACTGTTCAAATATCATATACAGGATAGGATAGTAGTACTGTGCGTTCCCATATATACAGGATAGGATAGTTTATGTGTCGTGTGCAGAAGCCCATATATACAGCATAGGATAGTAGTAGTACTGTGCTGTGTCCATATATACGGATAGGAGTAGTAGTACTGTGCTGTGTCCATATATACATGAATAGGTAGTAATCACTGTGCTGTGCCCATATTTACAGGATAGGAGTAGTAGTACTTGTACCTATATATACAGGATAGGATGTAGTACTGCACCTATATATACAGATAGAGTAGTAGTACTGTGCTGTGTCATATATACATGATAGGAGTTAATAGTACTGTGCTGTGCCTATATATACAGGATAGGAGATAAGTAGTACTGTATGGCAGATCACCTATAATACAGGATAGGAGTAGTAGTATCTGCTGTGCCCATATTACAGGATAGGAGTATAGTAGTAGCTTGTGCTGTGTCAATATATACGATAGGAGTAGTAGTACTGTGCTGTGTCCATATATCTGATAGGAGTAATAGTACTGTGCTGTGCCTATATATATCAGATAGAGTAGAGTACTGTACCTATATATACCAAGTGATAGGAGTAGTAGTACTTGTACTGTGCTATCTATACAGGATAGGAGTAGTAGTACTATGTACCTATATTACAGGATAGGAAGTAGTAGTACTTGTCTGTTGGCCTATATATACAGGATAGGAGTAGTAGTACTGTGCCTTATATTATACAGGATAGGAGTAGTAGTACTGTGCTGTGCCCTTATGTTCAGAATAGGAGCAGACTACTGGTATTGTACTGCACTGATGTTGGGACTTAGAGGAGGTACTCTGCTGCCATGGGACCTGCAACCCTCTTCCCTCACAGTAAACATGTATTGTATACTGCTATTAGAAGCTACTTCCTTCAGTAGTAACATCCACATAACGCACATGCATCACCCTGGGAACTGTTGTCTTACATCTTTATTACATTTGCCATTCGTTATTTATGGCTCAGCAGCGCAGCCCGTGGTGTGGAGTATGTACTGGCATGTGTGCGGGACGGGTCGTGCTCCTCGCTGGCACAGCACTTTGCTTCGGTATTATTAGACATCACGTTCATTAATTATTTGCCTTTCCCACAGATCTCGTCTTGTATTAAATTCCTTCACTCAGATTCTGTTTGCAACTTTTCTTGGGAGCCAGTTCAAGATGTGGATATACAGTCTGCTGAGGTCACGCTGGTATTTTGGGAACTTTAGGTGTGCAAACTGTAAAAATAGTAGATGATATTTGAGGAAGTTTTATTTTGGTCCAGCGCTTACTGGATAGTCTAAGGATAAACTTGAGGGGCCCTTGAGTCAATCCTGCCAGAGGGGCCCAGTCACAGACTAATGAGTGATAGTATCTCATAGTCTTGTGCAGTATATTCACATGCGATATAATATTTATGTGTCGTTTATCACTGCTGGCATGTTTTATTTGCAGTATATTTACTTCTGGTGTATATTATGTACAGTAATTCACTGTTGTTTATATTTTATGTGCAGTATAATTCACTCACCCTTAATAACTGTTTCTGCCCTAAAACAGAGAGATGCCTTCTCAGTCAGGCCTAAAACTTAACTTTTAATAATTTTGAGTAAAATTGTAACTTAACTAAATTCACACAACATTTTTAAAACTGCAAATGAGGGTTGCAGATTATGGTATGGTGTCGCCTGATAAAGGTGAGTATCAACTAATATCTGTAGTTAGTCGATCCCTGCAGTATCGTACTCATTGCAACCACACACTCTGCGTTAAAACACCACACTCTAGCCCCCCGACATGTTTTCGCCGGTTACACCAGCGTCATCAGGGGATTGGGCTACTTTCGGCGACACCATACCATAATCTGCAACCTCTCATTTGCAGTTTTAAAATGGTGTGAATTTAGTTTTAAGTTACAATTTTACTCAAAATTATTAAAAGTTAGTTTTAGGCCTGACCGAAGGCATCTCTCTGTCTTAGGGCAGAACAGTTTATTAAGGTCATAGAAACCTTGGCAGTCCTAAATGGGCTAACCCTCGTGTTTTTTTAATTCGTATTCACTGCAGGTATATATTATGAGTAGTATATTCAATGCTAGTATATTTAGTGGCAGTATATTCACTAATGGTATTACTTATGTGCAGTAATTTCTGCTGGTATATATTTATGTGCAGTATATTCATGCTGGTATATTTATCTGCATCATAGTCCATGCTGGTGATATTTATGTGCGTATAGTCACTCCTGGTATATATTTATGTCAGTATAGTCACTGCTGGTATATATTTATCTGGGCAGTATATTCAATGCTGGCATATATTTAATAATCTTCTTTATTTATTAGTGCACATAGATTCCCAGCACTGCACAGGGCTTGCCAAATCAGTCCCTTGCCCCAAGGCTCACAATCTAATCAACCTACCAGTATGTTTGGAGTGTGGGAGGAAACCAGAGGACCTGGAGGAAACCCACGCAAACAAGAGAGAACATACAAATCTTTGCAGGTGTTGACCCTGGGACTTGAACCTAGTCCCCAGCGCCCTTGTATGAGGACCAGGCTCTATAACCTCTATATAGGCTCACGCTCACAAAATTTACTATCACTGACTTTATTAAGGCATAAAGTTTGTAGTAGAAGTCGGGACCTTATGCTTAATGTGCCCTCCTGATCTTGACTCCTAGAGGTGCAGTGACGTAGCAGATGAGTCACTAGTTCTTGTAAAAATGATGCAGTGGAATGATCCTTGGTCCCGGAGGACGGAGATGGAACCCGGATGTGTCGTGTGCGGCGGCAGGAAACTGAGTGCAGTAACTGACCATTGCGTGAGGTCAGAGACCAAGCCTGGAATCTGCCTGGAGATGCAGCATGCGGGAAAGCAGTGAGTGTCTTGGCCAAGTAGGACAGAGACCGAGTCGGAAAATGTCTACTGATGCAGCAGAGAAACCCACCTGTAAAGTGAGAACATCTGAACTGCAAGAACCGGCCATTGCATGAGGTCGGAGACACAGCCTGGAATATGCCAGCATTCTATGTTATAGGACTACGGGGGGAAGTCCAGAGAGGGTCTTGGTCATAGAAAACAAAGACCAAGTCTGGAATATGTGTCCCCTGATGCGCAGGAAAACCACTTGTGTTTTGAAAGCATCTGACTTCACTTATTACCCATTGTATGAGGTCAGAGACCAACCTGGACCGTGTGATGAAACGCCACACCGGCTGAGAACTCTAGAAGAATCAACAGGAGACATACGGGTATACATTGCCAAGACCACGAAAACATGAGGGACATTTACTCACCCGGTCTGTCACAATCCCCGATCCAGAGTGTCCGACGAAGATGAAACCTGGCGATTCACTAAGATCGTGCGCCCGAGATCCTGCATGTGTCACTTCCCCGCTCAGGTCCCCGAGTTCACCTTCTTCTTCCTGGTGCATGTAAGTGCATTGTCCGTGTATAATGCGCTGTGCAGGGAGTCACTAAGATCCTGCCCTGATATCCTGCATGTGTCCGCTTCCTCCCGTCAGTCCCCGAGTTCACCTTCTTCTTCCGGTGCATGTAAGTGCATTGTCCGTGTATAATGCGCTGTGCGGGGAGTCACTAAGATCCTGCACCCGATATCCTGCATGTGCGCTTCCCCGCTCAGGTCCCAGGAGTTCACCTTCTCTTTCCTGGGCATGTAAGTGCATTGTCCATGTATATGCGCTGGCGAGGAGTCACTAAGATCCTGCACCCGATATCCTGTATGTGTCCTCTTCCCCGCTCAGGTCCCAGGAGTTCACATTTTTCTTCCTGGTGCATGTAAGTGCATTGTCTGTGTATATCCTGTGCAGGGAGTCACTAAGATCCTGCGCTATATCCGCAGTGTCGTTCCCCGCTCAGGTCCCCGGAGTTCACCTTCTTCTTCCTGTGCATGTAAGTCAATGTCCGTGTATAATGTGCTGTGCGGGGATCAACTAAGATCGTGCGCCTGATATCCTGCGTAGTGTCGCTTCCCGCTCCCGCCAGTCCCTGAGTTCACCTTCTTCTTCCTGGTGCATGTAAGTGCATTGTCCGTGTATAATGCGCTGTGCGGGGAGTCACTAAGACCGTGCGTCCGATATCCTGCATGTGTCGCTTCCCCGCTCAGGTCCCCAGAGTTCACCTTCTTCTTCCCGGTGAGATGTTAAATTCCGCGGTTTGTCCGAATTCCGTCGACCGTCCCCGATTTCTGTCGCGTGAAAGTCGGCTCCAATGCACTAAAATCCATCAAACCCCTGTGAAATGCGGTGCAAAACGGAAGAATTCGGGAAACCCGACGGAAATGCGCAGTGCGGACCTTAGTAAATGTCCCCATGAAGATGTCCTGCCGTGGACACAGCGATAACTCCTTAACATGTAGATTCCTTGGATGTCAGAATCCCAGCAAATCCCGAGATCTTGTTATCCCAAAAGACATTCTTAACGAAAAGACCGAAATCCGTGATTTCCAGCGCTGTCCAGTAAGATGTTATCTGGAGGAGAGGAAAGGAAAATGACCACATTTATCATATTCCCTGGGGTGATAGACCCCATAGTGATATCTATAGGGGAGGTTAGCATCAGATACAATGTAGGGCTTGCAGAACAAGAAGAAGACCTGCACACACTTACCTGTCTTTGATTCCTCTGATTTGGAAAAATTATTAGCCAACTAAATATTCCTACCACCAAATATGGAAAACAACAAGAAAAAATTATTAAGAGGGTCCTATTTCTTAATAACCATTTTGGGATGCAGTTTGTTTTTGTGTGGGTATGTAAATCTATTGCTTAGAATATATAATGTTTTAGGGGCTCTGATTGCATATTTTGGATATTTTGGGGCAACAGTGTGGTCAGTGGAGTATGGATTGTGAGTATCAACTCAGGACATATACTGTAGTTAGTCGATCCCTGCAGTGATCGTACTCATTTGAACCACACACTTGCGCGTTAAAACACCACACTCTAGCCCCCCCGACATGTGTTTCGCCGGTTCACCAGCGTCATCAGGGGATTGGGCTCTTTCAGGCGACACCATACCATAACTGAACAACCCTCATTTGCAGTTTAAAAATGTGTGTGAATTAGTTTAAGTTACAATTTTACTCAAAATTATTAAAAGTAGTTTAGGACTGGAGAAGGCATCTCTTGTCTTAGGGCGAAAAGTTTATAAGGTCATAGAAGCCTTGGCAGTCCTAAATGGGCTAACCTCGTGTTTAATTTCTGTATATTACTGCAGGTATATATTTATGAGTAGTATATCTCAATGCTAGTAATTATGTGCAGTATATTCACTAATGGTATATACTTATGTGCAGTAAATTTCTGCTGGTGATATATATGTGCATATTTCACTGCTGGTATATATTATCTGCATCATAGTCCACGGTGTATATTTATGTGCGTATAGTCACTCCTGGTATATATTTATGTGCAGTATAGTCACTGCTGGTATATATTTATCTGGGCAGTATATTCAATGCTGGCATATATTATAATAATTCCTTTATTATATAGTGCACATAGATTCCCAGCACTGCACAGGGCTGCCAAATCAGGTCCCTGTCCCCAAGGGGCTCACAATCTAATCAACCTACCAGTAGTGTTGGAGTGTGGGGAGGAAACAGAGGACCTGGAGGAAACCCACGCAAACAAGGAGAGAACATACAACTCTTTGCAGGTGTTGACCCTGGACTTGAACCTAGGTCCCCAGCGCCTTGTATGAGGACCAGGCTCTATAACTCTATATAGAGGCTCACGCTCACCATAAATTTACTATCCTGACTTTATTAAGGCATAAAAGTTGTGTAGAAGGGGACCTTATGCTAATGTGGTCCCTCCTGATCTTGACTCAACTTAGAGGTGCAGTGACGTAGCAGATGAGTCACTAGTTCTGTAGAAATGAATTGCAGTGGGAATGTACCTTGGTCCCGGAGGACGGAGATGGAACCCGGACTGTGTGTGTGCTGCAGCCAGGAAACTGAGTGCAGTAACTGACCATTGCGTGAGGTCAGAGACCAAGCCTGGAACTGCCTGGAGATGCAGCAGCGGGAAAGTCCAGTGAGTGTCTTGGCCAAGTAGGACAGGACCGAGTCGGAAAATGTCTACTGATGCAGCAGGAAAACCCACCTTAAGTGAGAACATCTGAACTGCAAGAACCGGCCATTGCATGAGGTCGGGACGAACAAGCCTGGAATATGCCAGAGCTTCTATGTTATAGGACTACGGGGGGAAGTCCAGAGAGGGTCTTGGTCATAGAAAACAAAGACAAGTCTGGAATATGTCCCCTGATGCAGCAGAAAACCACTTGTGTTTTGAAAGCATCTGACTTCACTTATTACCCATTGTATGAGGTCAGAGACCAAGCCTGGACCGTGTGATGAAACGCCACACCGGCTGAGAACTCTAGAAGAATCAACAGGAGACAATACGCGGTTATACATTGCCAAGACCCCAGAAAACATGAGGCACATTTACTCACCCGGTCCTGTCACAATCCCCGATCCAGAGTGTCCGACGAAGATGAAACCTGGCGATTCACTAAGATCGTGCGCCCGAGATCCTGCATGTGTCACTTCCCCGCTCAGGTCCCCGGAGTTCACACTTCTTCTTCCTGGTGCATGTAAGTGCATTGTCGTGTATTAATGCGCTGTGCAGGGAGTCACTAAGATCCTGCCCTGATATCCGCATGTGTCCGCTTCCCGCTCAGGTCCCCGGAGTTCACCTTCTTCTCTGGTGCTATGTAAGGATTGTCCGTGTATAATGCGCTGGGGGGAGTCACTAAATCCTGCACCCGATATCCTGCATGTGTCGCTTCCCCGCTCAGGTCCCAGGAGTTCACCTTCTTCTTCCTGGTGCATGTAAGTGCATTGTCCATGTATAATGCGCCTGTGCGAGGAGTCACTAAGATCCTGCACCCGATTCCTGTATGTGTCTCTTCCCCGCTCAGGTCCCAGGAGTTCACATTTTCTTCCTGGTGCATGTAAGTGCATTGTCTGTGTATAATGCGCTGTGCAGGGAGTCACTAAGATCCTGCGCTGTATCGCATGTGTCGCTTCCCCCGCTCAGGTCCCGGAGTTCACCTTCTTCTTCCTGGTGCATGTAGTGCAATGTCCGTGTATAATGTGCTGTGCGGGGAGTCACTAAGAGTGCGCCTGATATCCTGCATGTGTCGCTTCCCCGCTCAGTCCCTGGAGTTCACCTTTTCTCCTGGTGCATTAAGTGCATTGTCGTGTATAATGCGTGTGCGGGGAGTCACTAAGACCGTGTGCCGATACTCCATGTGTCGCTTCCCGCTCAGGTCCCCAGAGTTCACCTCTTCTTCCCGGTGAGATGTTAAATTCCGCGGTTTGTCCGAATTCCGTCGGACCGTCCCCGATTTCTGGCGGTGAAAGTCGGCTCCATGCACTAAAATCCGATCAAAACCCTGTGAAATGCGGTGTGCAAACGGAAGAATTCGGGAAACCCGACGGAAATGCGCAGTGCGGGACACTTAGTAATGTGCCCCATGAAGATGTCCTGCCGGACACACGATGAACTCCGCAAATGTATATTCCTTGGATGTCAGACCAGCAAATCCGAGATCTTGTTATCCCAAAAGACATTCTTAACGAAAGACCGAATCCGATTCCAGCGCTGTCCAGTAAGTGTATCGGAGGAGAGGAAAGGAATAAATACCACATTTATCATATTCCCTGGGTGATAGACCCCATAGTGATATCTATAGGGGAGGTTAGCATCAGGATACAATGTAGGGCGCTGTCAGAACAAGAAGAAGACCTGCACCACTTACCTGTCTTTGATTCCTCTGATTGGAAGAACTGTAGCCCAAATAATTCCTCCACCCAAAAAATATGGAGAAAAACAAAAAGAAAAATTATTAACGAGGGGTCCTATTCTTCTTAATAACCATTTATGGATGCATTGCAGTTTGTTTATATCGTGGGATAGTAATACTATTGCTTAGAATATATAAGGTTTTAGGGGCTCTGATGCATATTTTGGTCATATTTTGTTGGCACCAGTGTGGTCAGTGAGATAGGATGATTAGGAGCGTGGTGTTGTTGCCGAGGACATTCTTTAGGGAGTTACAGTATTTTAAGGGGCACAGTGTGGGTGTGGAGTATAATTATCTTAGGAGCGTAGGCTTGTTTTGCCGAGGGACATTCTTAGGTGGGTTACCGTCATTTTGGGGGGGGGAACAGTGTGGGGCTGAAGAGAAAACCGAGGGTAGTGTGCCAGCAATAAGTCGCAGAAGTTCTGGTTCGATGGAGGGATTGTCATCTGTGAGTTACACATGACCACTTCTGCCTGTGCCTTGGGGATCCTGGCAAGTAGTAGGAAGAGGTAGATGCCAAAACATATGTGCCTGTCATCTGCCAGCCTTTTACAATTACCTATGACTGCACAGGTTGCTGATAACCCAGGGTTACCAAGTGACTCTCAGAATGTGATTATATGACCTTGGGCATGTGCCAGGTCACGTGGATCAGTAGCCGGTCCCATAAGTTGTCTATTTAATGGCAGCAAGCAAGAAGCGTATCGCCCCTCTCTCCCTAATGAATGCAACAAAGTTGCACAAATTCTCAAAACACAACAATTAATGGTTGATTTAGCCATTACTGTATTAGAGCCTAAGTTCGGCGGTTTAAATGCGGCACGCGTGCATATGGGGGAGAGCAGGAAGAGGACGCACAGACAGAGTTCTGGGACACGTGTGAATCTTCTCTTGGCTCCGACGAGAAAAGCGGATTATGAGAGTTCTGATATACGTGTTTTTACTTTGTCCCGCGTTCTTGCCAAATCGAGGATTGTGCCGTCATCTGTCTGATACTCATGAAAAGTTACAATAAAGTATAACTGGATTCTTAAGGGACAGTCTACTAAGGACAATTAGAGCCATAGCCAGAGCAGAGGAAGATATACAACGCCTGGCTCCGCAGCTGTTGAGAAACTCATCTTCCCAGAATGCCATAGTCTGGGGCAGGGGCATAACTACAGCGTGGTAGCAGCCTGGGCAGATCCGTCTATGGGGGCCGCAGTGTCACGGCGGCCCCATCATCAGAAACGACACAATAAAGAATAGGAGGATGTGCACATTTAGATCTATATGTACTGCACATTGGCCAGTATAATATGTATATAACATAGATGGGATGTATATATGCAGTATCTGTGAGTGTATATGGTGTCTTGTATACACTGGATGTGTGTATGGGCATTATGGACTGTATGTATGTGTATAGCAAATGAGTGTATGTTATGTGTGTGAGATACCTAATATGTATATTTTTAGGGAAGGGGAAGGTGGCGCGGGGCACCATGCGTAGCTTGCTAGGGGGCCGTTTCTTAGTTCCGCCACTGGTTCTGGGGCAATGCTGGGTGTTGTAGTTTCACAAAAGACTGGTGAGCCACGGAGTGCTCGCTCTATTCAGGTAAGGCTGCAATAGAGAAGGACTGACTTTACCGATGGGCAGTGGAGGCGTTCTGGTTTGGTTCCAGCAGCGGATGGGTACTGTACTGATATTTGTGGAGGGAAAACTACTCACCCCTTAGTTGGGGACTAGGAAGAAGACTGATAGAGAGTTGGATGTGACAATATGCTGATGAGATGCACTTATATCACCTTATTATTCGATGTATGCATCAAATCACTATGATAATTTTGGCAGCAGAAGAGGGAGAGCCGTATTGATTTGTTGTGAGGGGGCATATGCAGTACCTGTCGGACAGGGACAGCTTGGGACACTGCCGCGTTTCCAACATCAAGCGGAGCCAAGGGAAAGCGCTGACTAGGACAAATATATGCAGGCGCATACATCTATTAGAACAAATTGCAGCAGCAGACTGAGGCTTATACGATTATGAGCAGAAGGATAACCAAAGTGAAGATGGGACGTGCGTGAGTTGTAGCTTACACAGCGAATAACGGACCTCTAGGCAACATATGCAGGGATACAATATCTACGCAGCACATTCAGCAGCAGAAAGAGGATTATACTGATGATGATGCGGAAAGTTAACACAAGTGAGATGTTGTGAGTGCTTACGGTTGCCAATTACACAGCCATCTAGGCAAATAATGCTGAGATACTACGATATATCTAGCACAAATGTAGCAGTTAGAGAGGAGTGGTACTGAATTTTTGGGAAAGGGAGAGTACTAGTGAGGACAAGAGACTCAATTGGGGCTGACTTTACTTACTCCGGTCCATATCGCGATCCAGCGGCGCCGTTCTCTGCGGTGGTCGGTGCCGGCCGATGTGATCATTTTAAGGCATTACTACCGACAGTCCTACCGGGTGGCGCTGCTGCGCTGAAGAGCATCGAAGCGCATCAAGTAGTCACCAGGCCCTATTCCTAGTGAGTATCGTGCACCTTAGTCTAGCACACGACTTCCACAGCTTGCTCAGACCTTTCTTGTGTTATTCAATTGCGGCCGCAGGTTTTGTCCGAAATCCCTAGGTTCTTCGTTCGACCCCCCACCCCCACCACCCCCATTTCATCGTACAAGAGCATGCCAAGAGAGAGAGGCCACGGTAAGTGACACATAAGTAGAACTTAAACTCTGAGTACAAAATTATGAGAATATAAATCCAGAAAATCCACATGTTGTACTGATTTTTTAAGAATTGGATCTGCAAAATATGGTGGCAAATAAAGTATTTGATCAATAACAAAAGTTCTAAAGTCAAAATGCGTACGTTTGTTATTTTCCATTATTGGTAATGGACAGTTGTCAAAAAGTTTTCTGTAAGTCTCCAAAGTAGGTCGTACACACTTGCAGGTATCTTAGCCTGCAGTAGTCAACATGGTACTTCGGCTCCTCCAAGGTTTTCTATCTGGTGGTTTGCCCCCAGTGGGGACAAGACAAGTTTGGAGTTGTAGTTGACACCACACAATTTAGAGCACTGCATGGTTGTGTTTTGGTTATTCTTGCACTAGACCTCCACCGCGGAATTATATCAGGTGAAATTGGAAACTCAATATAGCAGTAAGAAAGAGGAGTTTACTGCATTTTTGCAGAGAGAAAGAACCTTCGGGATGGACATGGCTGCCCGGGGAGCGGTAATCTCACAAAAAAGGATGAACACAGTCTGTAGCTGAAGTTTGGGACAGAAGATCAGAGAATCTATTCTATTACAATAATGGCCAGCAGCGAGGATTGAGATGATTTTTCTGCAACAGTGACCTAGTTAGGGATGGAGTGGTCAAAGTGTAGTCTCACAACAGATTAGAAGAAATGGTTGTAGTTTATTGATCTGGACACCGCAGGGACAGCATATAATCATGGAAAATAATCCCAGAATATTTAATAGAGCCATAAGGGGGGTTACAGATGGATGATAAAAGGAGCCAGAAAGAATCAGAGAAAGCGCCATAGCTGTGTATGGAGACCCCAGAGATCGACGGTTTATGGAGAGGAAGAAGAGAACATGTGAGCTCCCTCTAGTGGTTACTGCATTTTACAGGAAGAAAAATTTATGGACTACAGGAATGATGGGGATTTGGAGCGCTTGTAATGTATCTGCTGAGGCCTTTTCGTTGAGTACAATGGAAATTATGAGGGAGTTTTACTTTACTAAAAATTTGGCAGTGGGGCGACTGCAGCTTGGCCGTGGCCCTTATGACGTCGTATTATTCTGGCGGCAGACTAGGTAAATAGGACAGGCAAGTGTCTGTGCTGTCTCACACCTGATTCTCTTTCAGAAGCAAACTCACTACCTAATCTGTGGGAATCATGTGGTTTATGCTTCAGGGTGGGAGAAAATTGTAGTTGACACTCAGAGCCAACAATGGTAGTTGTGGTATATACACCAGAGGAAAATTATTAAAGGCCCCCGATCAGAGACTTGATTGTAAGAGAAGGTGCAATATACCATAGGGCTTTCAAGGCCCCAACCAGTGGAGAAAACAACGGAGGGCAACTACTTAATACTGCCCCCTATGTACAAGAATATAACTAACTATAATATGCCCCCTATGTAAAAGAAGATAACTACTATAAGTAATGCCCTATGTACAGAATATAACTTATAGAATACTGCCCCTATATACAGGATTAACTACTATAATAATGGCCCCTATGTACAGGAATATAATACTATAATACGCCCCCTATGATACAAGCAATATAAACTACTATAATACTGCTCCCTATGTAAGGAATAACTTATATAAGACTGCCCCTATGTACAGGCATATAACGACATAATCCGCCCCCTATGTTACAAGAATAAACTACATAATGACAGCCCCTATGTACAAGACATATCACTACTATAATACTGACAAATATGTTACAGAATATAAACTACTATACATACTGCCCCCTATGTACTAGGAATATATATAACTACATCATACTGCCGATGTACAAGGGATATAACTACTATAAGACCGCACCTCCTCCTATGTACAAGAATATACGACTACAATACTGCCCCCTATGTACAAGGAAAAATATAACTCACTATATTACTGCCCCCTATGTACAATAATTATAATACGATAATATGCCCCCTATGTCAGAATAAACTACTACAATACTCCCCTATGTACCAAGAATAGTAACTACTATAAATACTGCCCCCTATGAAAGAACTATAACATACTATAATACTGCCCCCTATGACAAGAGCTATAACTATAAATTACTGCCCCCTATGTACAAGAATATAACTACTGATAATACTGCCCCCTATGTACAAGGATTATAACTACTAATAATACTGCCCCCTATGTACAAGAATATAACTACTATAATACTGTCCCCGATGTACAGGAACTATAACTACTATAATACTGCCCCCTCCCCTATGTATAAGAATATAACTACTATAATAATGCCCATATTTGTACAGGGATATAACACTTATACTACGCCCCCTTATGTACAGAATATAATATATAATACTGCCCCTCTATGACAGGAATCGAATATAACTACTATAATACTCTGCCCCCTAGTACAATGAAGATAACTACTATAATATGGCCCCCTATGTACAAGAATATAAATACCTAATACTGCCCCTAGTACAAGAATATAAACTACTATAATCACTGGCCCCCTATGTACATAATATAACTACTGTAATACTGCCCCCTATGTACAAGAATATAAACTACTATTTGATACCGCCCCTATGTACATGAATATAACTACTATAATACTGCCCTATGTACAAGAAATATATAAACTCTATATAATACTGCCCCCTATGTACAGGAGTATAAACTACATAATACTGCGTTACAATTTTACTCAAAATTATTAAAAGTTAAGTTTTAGGCCTGACCGAGAAGGCATCTCTCTGTCTTAGGGCAGAACAGTTTATTAAGGTCATAGAAAGCCTTGGCAGTCCTAAATGGGCTAACCCTCGTGTTTAATTTCTGTATATTCACTGCAGGTATATATTTATGAGTAGTATATTCAATGCTAGTATATTTATGTGCAGTATATTCACTAATGGTATATACTTATGTGCAGTAAATTTCTGCTGGTATATATTTATGTGCAGTATATTCACTGCTGGTATATATTTATCTGCATCATAGTCCATGCTGGTGTATATTTATGTGCGTATAGTCACTCCTGGTATATATTTATGTGCAGTATAGTCACTGCTGGTATATATTTATCTGGGCAGTATATTCAATGCTGGCATATATTTATAATAATTCCTTTATTTATATAGTGCACATAGATTCCCCAGCACTGCACAGGGCTTGCCAAATCAGTCCCTGTCCCCAAGGGGCTCACAATCTAATCAACCTACCAGTATGTTTTGGAGTGTGGGAGGAAACCAGAGGACCTGGAGGAAACCCACGCAAACAAGGAGAGAACATACAAACTCTTTGCAGGTGTTGACCCTGGGACTTGAACCTAGGTCCCCAGCGCCCTTGTATGAGGACCAGGCTCTATAACCTCTATATAGAGGCTCACGCTCACACTAAATTTACTATCACTGACTTTATTAAGGCATAAAAGTTTGTAGTAGAAGTCGGGACCTTATGCTTAATGTGTCCCTCCTGATCTTGACTCACTTAGAGGTGCAGTGACGTAGCAGATGAGTCACTAGTTCTGTAGAAAATGAATGCAGTGGGAATGTACCTTGGTCCCGGAGGACGGAGATGGAACCCGGACTGTGTCGTGTGCTGCAGCAGGAAACTGAGTGCAGTAACTGACCATTGCGTGAGGTCAGAGACCAAGCCTGGAATCTGCCTGGAGATGCAGCATGCGGGGAAAGTCCAGTGAGTGTCTTGGCCAAGTAGGACAGAGACCGAGTCGGAAAATGTCTACTGATGCAGCAGGAAACCCACCTGTAAAGTGAGAACATCTGAACTGCAAGAACCGGCCATTGCATGAGGTCGGAGAACAAGCCTGGAATATGCCAGCAGCTTCTATGTTATAGGACTACGGGGGGAAGTCCAGAGAGGGTCTTGGTCATAGAAAACAAAGACCAAGTCTGGAATATGTCCCCTGATGCAGCAGGAAAACCACTTGTGTTTTGAAAGCATCTGACTTCACTTATTACCCATTGTATGAGGTCAGAGACCAAGCCTGGACCGTGTGATGAAACGCCACACCGGCTGAGAACTCTAGAAGAATCAACAGGAGACAATACGGGTTATACATTGCCAAGACCCCAGAAAACATGAGGGCACATTTACTCACCCGGTCCTGTCACAATCCCCGATCCAGAGTGTCCGACGAAGATGAAACCTGGCGATTCACTAAGATCGTGCGCCCGAGATCCTGCATGTGTCACTTCCCCGCTCAGGTCCCCGGAGTTCACCTTCTTCTTCCTGGTGCATGTAAGTGCATTGTCCGTGTATAATGCGCTGTGCAGGGAGTCGGCCCCATCATCAGAACTGACACAATAAAGAATGGAGGATGTGCACCATTATATCTATATTGTACTGCACATTGTCCAGTATAATATGTATATAACATATCCTGGGATGTATATATGCAGTATCTGTGATGTGTATATGGTGTCTGTATACACTGTATGTGTGTATGTTGCATATGGCACTGTATGTATGTGTATATGCAAATGAGTGTATTTATGTGTGTGAGATACTAATATGTATATTTTTTAAGTGGGAAGGGGGGCCCCATGCAGTAGCCTGCTAGGGGGCCCTGTTTCTCCTAGTTCCGCCACTGGTCTGGGGCATGCTGGGTGTTGTAGTTTCACAAAAGCTGTTGAGCCACTGTAGTGCTGCTCTATTCAGGTTAAGGCTGCAATAGAGAAGACTACTTTCCCGAGGGCAGTGGAGGAGTTCTGGTTCTGGTTCCAGCAGCGGAGGAGTACTGTACTGATTTTGTGGAGGGAAGTAACCTAGTTGGGACAGGACTGATTGAGAGTTGGTGTGACAATAGCTGATGAGATGCACTTATATACACCTATATCTATGTATGCATCAAATTCAGCTATGATAATTTGGCAGCAGAAGAGGAGCGTATTGATTTTGTGGGGAGCAGTAACCTAGTCAGGACAGGACAGCTTGGGAACTGCGGTTTCACAACATCAAGCGAGCCAGGACAGGACAGCTTGGGAACTGCGGTTTCACAACATCAAGCGAGCCAAAGGGAAAGGCTGACTAGGATATATATGCAGGGATACATATATCTAGTACAATGTAGCAGCAGATGAGGATTATACTGATTATGATGCAGAAAGTAACCAAGTGAAGATGGGAGTGCTTAGGATTTGTAGTTAGACAGCAAATAACGGCCTCTAGGAAACATATGCAGGGATACATATATCTAGCAGCACAATGTAGCAGCAGAAGAGGATTATACTGATTATGATGCGGAAAGTAACCAAGTGAAGATGGGAGTGCTTATGGTTGCAATTACACAGCCATCTAGGAAATATATGCATGGATACATATATCTAGCACAATGTAGCAGTAGAAGAGGAGTGTACTGATTTTGTGGAAGGGAAGTACTCTAGTGAGGACAAGACTCATTGGGGCAGATTTACTTACCCGGTCCATTCGCGATCCAGCGGCGCGTTCTCTGCGGTGGATTCCGGTCCGGCCGGGATTCATTAAGGCAGTTCCTCCGACGTCCACCGGGTGGCGCTGCTGCGCTGAAG
>WNYA01002136.1:0-48196 GCA_019512145.1 Engystomops pustulosus
AGGAATTGATACAGAAAGTATATTGGAAAATTGTACAACGTTTCCTTACACAAACCCTATCATTTATTTGTTGAAAGTGGACATCTCCCTTAAAGCTGTCAACAGAATTAGGGGTGCTAGTGCAGATTTGATAAAATCCACCTTACAGATATAGGTCTATGACTATTTTACCTTAAAGAACTTAATGTATCACATCTCCTATTAGCAAGAAAAAGCTTTTCACAGCTTTATCCTGAAACATTGCACTTGTCTTCCACTAGTACATTTATTATGGATTTTTCTAGTTCACATTAAAGAAACCAGAGACCTTAAAGGGACTCTGTGACCAGATTTTACCTTATCAAAGTACTAGCATCCTGACGAAATGTACTTTCAAGCATTCCCGCTTTTATGTGAAATCTTGGCAATTTACATATAAAGCCAGTCATATTTAAACGAGGTGGGAAGAGAGATTTGGTGTAATACAGTGTATCTGTATGGGATCTGTACAGACTAAGGACCATTATCTGCTTTATGTATTGAACCAAATCTAAAATTATACAGAAGAGTGTTTTTTGGTATTGTAGGTATTTAGTTCCTGTTATTACAGGTAACAGAGTAATATAAAGGAGGTATTCAATGCAAAAAGTGAACAAACAAGTTCTTCTCAGTTCACCTCCATCCCGAATATTCAATGCAAAAACCTGAAAATGAAGTAATTTCTGTTGGCAAGGTCACAATGGGAATAAATCGTACAACCTTCTGCTCAGACCCTTTATCTCAAAGCTTTTTATGCCAGTCGATCAGTAGTTTACTTTTTATTATTACTATGTTTTTAACTTTTTCCAAGATCCAATCAATGCAATGCGAAAATATGTATACAAAACATCCCAAAATGTGGGAAACGGATTGAAAAAAAGCACAAAGTAATTTTAAGAAAGGCAATTAAAATAAGAAGGTAAAAGAAGTAGAATGAAGCAAGTGGAAGAGTGAGAAGGAGTGGAAGGAAAAAATACATATATATATATATAAAAAAGGGGGGAGGAGTCGGGTGAGAGGGGAAATTAGACCCCCTTCTCATCCCTGGGAGGTAGACACTGCCTATGGAGTCCACCAGAGCAGAACAGGAAAACAGCATGTACTATGTCAATTTCCATGTGTCAGTAGAGATCTGTAGGCATCAGCCTGTCTGAACAAGGTCCAGGTGAGCCAGGCTGAGTGGAATTTATCAGTGGTTTACTTGAAGGCCAGGATGCTATGATTAATGAACTAATAATTTAACAAGTTTTTAGAACTTTTAGTGCTTAGATTGCAACTTTATGCATGGCTACTAAGGTTTTAATATTGAAAACTGTGATCATGCCCATGACAAGTTCAATTGGCATGAATTAATTAGGTTTTAGAAATGCAGCAGGGATCTCATGTACCCTTTCCTATTCCCTATTCATCTTATTATAAAGTAAGAAAAAAACTATTAAAAATGTTTCAGTGAGCATCTCATTTAAAGTTAATCTAGAAAACTACAAGAATAGCTTTTCAACACCAACACTGAAAAGAATTTTATAGTTACAGTGAAGAAATCAATGATGATTAAATATGAACGAGATGAAATCCTTACAAAATATATTAAAGAGGTCTTCTGAATAATTGATCAGGTAACCAATTCCGTATATATAATTCTCATACTGGGTTATACTCACATGACCTTATATATATACACTGTAGTTTAAATTTTAATCTTTTAGTCTTTAGACAAATTCCATTTTAAAAACACTTTTCTATAGTCTGCTAACATTAATAAACAGTGGGTACGGAAAGTAATGAGACATTTTTCACTTTTGGTTTCATTGCACTCAATTAGAAAGATCAAAAAGTTTTTTTTGCTCATTAATATACCACTCTGCACCCCATCTTGACAGAAAAAAAAAAGAAATGTAGATATGCTAATTTATGAAACAAGCGAAACTAATATATTACAGTCATAAGTATTCAGACTCTTTGCTGTAACACTCATATTTAACTCAGATACTGTCCATTCCTTCTGATCCTCCCTGAGATGGTTCTACATTTTCATTGGAGTCCAGCTGCGTTTTATTAAACTGATATGGACTTGATTAGGAAAGGCTCACACCTGTCTATATAAGGCCTCACAGATCAGTTGGAGCACAATAGAATCATGAGGTCTAAGGAACTGCCCAAGGATCTCAGAGACTGAATTGTGGCAAGAAACAAATCTAGCCAAGAATAGAAAAGAATGTATGCAGAATTCAAGGTTCCTAAGAGGACGGTGGCCTCTATAATCCTTAAATAGAAGAAGTTGCATGGAATGACCACAACTTTTCCTTGACCTGGCCATCCAGCCAAATTAAGCAATCGTGGGAGAAGAGCCTTGGTGAAAGAAGTAAAGAAGAACCCCAAGATCACTGTGGCTGAGCTCCAGAGATACAGTATGGAGATGGGAAAAAGTTTCACAAAGTCAACCGACGCCCTTCATCAGTCGGTGCTTTATGGCAGAGTGTGCGGACGGAAGCCTCTCCTCAGTGCAAGGCATTTGAAAGCCTGCATGCAGTTAGCAAAAAAAACAAAAACCACAAAAGGTTCCCAGCCCATGAGAAATAAGATTCTCTGGTCTGTAGAGGAGTGAAGAAATCAGGCGATGCCTTTGTGAGGCTACTAAATTTAACTAAAAAAGGGATCAAAAGGCGATCCTGGAAACTACAGACCTGAGAGTCTAACTTCCATTGTGGGTAAAATATTTGAGGGGTTGGTTAGAGATGCTATCTTGGAGTATCTCACTGTACGAAACCTTATAACCCAGCATCAGCATGGGTTTATGAGGGATCAGTCCTGTTAGACTAATCTGATTGGCTTCTATGAAGAGGTTAGTTCTAGACTGGATCTGTGATTTTTTTTTTTTTATCTGACTTTTCAAAGGTATTTGACACAGTGCTGCATAAAAGGTTTTACTGATGACCTTTTAGTGGGCTTACATAGTCAAGTTTCAATATTTGCAGATGATACTAAGTTGTGTAAAGTAATAAATACTGAGGTCAATAGTTTAGCATTACAGAGGGATTTGTGGAAGCTTGGTTTATGAGGTTAAATGTAGATAAATGTAAAGTTATGCACTTGGACCATGAAAACAAAGTACAAGAATGTTCTAAATTTCTTGGTAAAACTGGAACTGAAAGAGACTTGGGGATATTGGTGGATGGTAAACTTAATTTTAGTGACCAGCGTCAGGCAGCTGCTGCCAAAGCAAATAAAATTATTGTGTGTATCAAGAGGAATAAATTCTCATGATAAGAACATAGTTTTACCCTTACAAATCACTGGTACAGCCACACATAGAATTTTGGGCACCAGTGTATAAAAAGGACATAGTAGTACTGGAATAAGTGCAGAGGAGAGCAACCAAAATTATTAGTGGAATGGGGGGACTAGAATACAATGACAGATTACAAAATTTGAGATTATTCAATTTAGAAAAAAAAAGACATCGGAGGGGTGACCTCATTACAATGTACAAATACTTGAACAGGCAATACAAGGATCTCTCCAAAGATCTTTTTATACCTAGGCCTGTAACCAGGACAAGGGGGCATCCTCTGCGCCTAGAGGAGAGGTGATTTTACCATCAACATAGACAAAGGTTCTTTACTGTAAGAGCAGTGAGACTATGGAACTCTCTGCCGCAGGAAGTTGTTATGGCGGACTCTATGTACATGTTCAAGAGAGGCTTGGATGATTTTCTGGAAAGCAAGAATATCACAGGTCATTGGGAAAAATAATTTGTTTAATTCTCAAAGGTTGGACTTTATGGACTTGCGTCTATTTCCAGCCTTATATACAATGATATTTGCTGGTGAGTTCCACGAAGCCCGCACACCGGAGTCCAAACACGAGTGCACCTACTCTATGGAGTGCCAGAATTTAGCCTTAAGCTCCGCCCACTTACACAAAATGGTGTCCTTATGCTAAATGTACTCCACACACGCGGCACCCAGATCCAGTCACTGCCCCCCCCCCCCACAAGTTACTTATAAAAGGCGGCCATAGGCACCTCAACCACACAGACAATTCACACTGATGATTCACACAGAACATCTATCATTACCTATACTATGCTATAGGACCTGGTAACATGATCCCTTCGGAAATTTAGATTCTTTAAGGTTACAAGCAGAGGCTTAATAAAGTTAACACTTTCATATACATAAAATACAGTACACAAAACGAACTCATCAGATTAAAATAAAAAAAAGGAATTAAAAACAATATACATACAATACCTACACACAGTTATGAGAAAAGGGAAACAAAATACCCTTACTATCAGATAGCGAGTGGCAAATTGCCTGGAGGACACAGCATAGACATCAGACCAGCCTTCTAATGAATAGAGTCCTCAGAACTGAACAAGGGCTTGTCGTAGTTTCACTAATTTAAACTCACTGGGTTTTTGACCCCCACAGTTGGCTGTGATGTAACTGAGGGGAAGTTTTTCATATCGTCATCCCTTCAGAAGGGCTTCCAATCACCAGGGAACCTCGCTACCTTTTACCCCTTACCAAACTTGGGGTGTCTAGGCCTAACATTAGGGGTGTTCTGAAATTGATGGGGTGCCCCTGCAGCTTTTAATCCTCGGGCCATGAATGTATCTAGATTCTATAACTCTCCCCTGTAACTGGGGGCCCACAGTTATGAAATATGCCCCAGTTATGGACAGCTATGATATTCCTTTGTCTTTGTCCCAACTACTACCCCTTTGTCTACTATCCATTTGATCATCTCCATCCCCAGAGAAGAGCTAACAGAGGTGTGAATACTTACACTTGCTACAGAAAATGCTTCCTCCTAATTTTTAGTCATAAAGGAACCTCCTGGGGTGTCAGGCTCGAGCAAGCACATAATTTCCTGGACAGTTGTTACAGTAATTAACATTTGCTCCTTTGGTTAGTAATAAAAATTAACAAGACACAAAAAAGGAAAAATTTACAGTCGGTGCAATATTATAAAAGTGAGCTAGTATTCTCGATATCTCACCATTAAATATACCCTGAAAAAAAAAAAATTGCCAGATTTCTTCACTCTTCTTCTGCTTTCTATGGCCAACACGGTACAAATCTACACTACTTTTCTCCGGTCTGATGAGACGAAGATTAAACTTTTTGGTTTTAATTAAGTGGAATGTGTGGAGAAATCCAGGCACTGCTCATTACTTGCCAAATACAATCCCAACAGAGACACATGGTGGTGGCAGCATCATGCTATAGGGGAGTTTTTCGGCTGCAGGGACCGAATAACTGGATAATCTGGATTAAAACCTCTTCCAGAGCTCTGGATCTCAGACTGGGCCGGATGTTCATCTCCCAAAAAGACAATGACCACAGCTAAAATTACAAACCAGAGGCTTCAGAACAACTCTGTGACCATTCTTGACTGACCCAGTCAGAGCCCTGACCTAAACAAAATTGAGCATCTCTGGAGACTTGAAAATGGCTGTCCACCAGAATTAACCATCCAATCTGAGGAAACTGGAGAAGATCTGCAAGAAAGAATGGCAGAGGATCCCCAAATCCAGGTGTGAAAAACTTGTTGCATCTTCCCAAGACAACTCATGGCTGTGCTCGCTCAAAAGGTGCTGCTACTCAATAATGAACAAAGGGTCTGAAAACTTAGGACCAAGTGATATTTTTTTGTTTAATAAATTAACAAAATTTCATTTTTTTTCTGTTAAGATGGGATGCAGGGTGTACATTAATCAATTGATCTTACCAATTGGCTGCAATGAAGCAAAGTGAAATAATTTAAGGCGGTCTCAATACTTTCCATAGCCACTTTATACTGTACCTGAAGCAGATGCCAGCCAGTTAAAGTGGGCTGCAAATGAACCCCACAAACTTTTTATAATGTTGAAATGTTGCAGTCACAAACTTAAATGTAGTTTTGTCTTCAACATGAAAATACATTGTACAACACAAAGTATCAAGTATTTTCCGACTGACAATCCTGATTGTGTGCAGTTTGCTTTAAGGTGCATTAAGTGCTTCTTTGCATGGTCACAACCTGGAAAGATGCATGCCGCTGTCCGCACATAAAGCAGTTATTACAGCCAGGGACAGCAAGTTTTTCACACCCCACTACGTTAATGGTTTGCGCAACATAGGCGACGGTTCACATGGAGGCTTGTGGTTAGTCAGTGCTTATCCACCTTCTGCATGCCATTTGCCTCTCTCTCCTGCATAGCTACCATGCATTTATCCATATCTATAAACATTGTAGTTACTCTTACATTAGTAATACTGTACTGGTTTTTGATGATATACAAGACCTTTAAAAAGGTGCCAAGAACACTTTTCAAATCAAAAAGGATTGAGATTATTTTGACAAAATTGAAACAGAGCTCCAACTCTTTAAAAATTCAGACAGAGAATCACAAATGTTTTCATCAACAGGAGAACATAGAGGTTCTCCTGTTGATACAACAGCAGATATAATTATCCAAGCAGACAAAAATGCAAAAGTATTGCATTTCACAAGCAGTAAGTAAATTTACATTAAAAAACACATTTTTTTTCATTACTGAAATTCAAGGTTTTACTCAGTTTTATTATAAGCAACAGACCCATATCTGTCACCTGAACAGTGACTTTTCTGAATCCAGTGGGGATAATTCTTGATGTTTTCATCCAAAATAGATGACGTCCATTTCAACAGTTTTTTTTGTGCTGTGCTGCTGGCAAATATGTGTGGTAATTTTCCAAAGCATTTTATCAGGGTTGTGGAAACCCTATTTATGGCATTTGGTGATATCTGGATGTGTTGTCATTACTGGACCTTTCTTTCCAGGTACATCTCCCTGCACACAGTACTGTATAAAAGACATCCAGCGTTTGTCATATCCTTTTCCTAAGGGCCCACACTCACAAATACTGGGGTCTGTGATCACGGCCCTCAGAGGTCTATGACATCAGGTGATGTTTGGTAGAACAGAACTGAAGTTTCACTTCAGGTGATCAGCACGGAACAGACTGATGATAAACAACTGAGCTTATTATGTAGATGCTTCGGAGTCATCAGATGTCCAAAATGCTGTAATAAATGAAGCTTCTCTGATCAGCAGTCTGGACATGTGTGGGCTTAATGTACAAAAATGTCCACAATCATGTCCAGCGTCCTTGTATTCTCATGGATATGCTCTTGATATTATACAAAAGGTCTATGTCCTGTTCTTTTCATATGCGCCTTTTCTATAGTTGTATATATAATTGTCACAATGAGCAGTTTTTTTCCACACTTGACAGGTAGTGGAGCCTCACAATTAAATGAGAATAGCAAAATCCTACAAAGATACATTGCCTGAGTATCCACATTATATCCTTTCAAATAGCTGCACATCACAGCCTTGTTTTTCTCTCGCTTATAAAGAATTGCAAATGAGTACAAGTTTTCTCACACAATGGACCACATTAGAATCCACGCAGGATAAAGGCAGAAGAATGCATGAACCATTTCCTTTTGAAGCCACACGCTGAAGACATTTACAGAAAACCTTTTTATGCGTACATGGCCTTAGATATTGGATTACAAGGGTTACCTGCTCTGTGAAGCCATAAGCACTTCAAAAAATACATAACTCCTTTTTTTGAGGTTATAAAGCAATATAGGAAATTATTCAAGAAATTGTATAGTTAAAATCTAAAAACAAAGATTTGCATTTGTAAAAGAACAAAAAAATTATACATCTTGATCCATGGATTGAGCCTCCCTGGTTTTGGTGTGCCCAACTCAGCAATGTACCACTGCAGCCAAGCAGCTGCCACAGGGGTCACATGACAGATTAGTGGCATCACGGCTCCAGTGATGCGCTATGTGTCTGCTGCAGACAATGATCGACTGCAGTGGTCACATGTTGCCCGATCAGCACACAGAACCCGAGGGACAGTAGAAACTACTATGCAGAGTTATGGGGGTAGTATGACACTTTGCAGCTCAAACATTATTGCTAAGAGTATCTTATAGATAGAAGGTTTAGAAAAGTGCCTAAGTATATAGATTCAGCTCCTAGAGAGTAAAAGGTTTTGAAAATCACTTTGAAATTATCCCAATACTTAAAAAAAAACTGAGGTGCATGAAGAAATTGAGAAGTATAGAGCCTGTGTAAGCAGATATTCCTAGATTGTTGGCCTTTCCTAACTCTAAAGTCAAAAATGGTTGTGAATATTACTATACCAAGTGGGGCAGATTAATGTACAGTTCCAGCAGAACTTTGCCTAGGACATTACACTGCCCACTGGCTATATTTCCTCCATTATGCTACCTGCTGCCATCTTTGCCCCAGGTATGCCACACTTGCACCTGATCATCCATAGGATGTAAAAGAAAATGTTATTTCATAGGCACCAGGCCAATTTTGCCCATTGCTCCATGGTCTAGTTTTAATCTTTACTTTCTCAATGTAGTCACCATCAAGGCTTTGGGTTAGTGAACCCCCTGGACCACAATGGACAATGACACAAGTCGACTCCTGCAACCGGAATCTAAATGGCACCCGGTTTTCAACAGAGCCCGGCGCAAAGCAGGTTGGTCTTGCTGCGGCACGGTACCACTAGGTCATTAAACAGGCGCGACTCGTCCGCGGTGGCAGCCAAGGTTGAGGTACAGAATCAGCAGGCAATCCAATAGTTCGGGACAGGCAGATGGTCAAGGCAGGCGGCAATGATGCAAGGTCAGAGACGGAAACAGAGGAGCGAAGTCCAGAACAGATCCGGGGTCACAACAGGAAATCGAAACACACGAACAAGGCTCAGGGAACAGCTTTCACTTCGGCAATAGCACGGAGATCCGTCAGAGTGTGAAGGAAGAGGCAGGCTATGTCCATCTGAAAGTGGCCAGCGCCACTTAACAGTGTGCTGGCCCTTTAAATCTAGTGAAGCCAGCACGCGCCCTAGGAGTCGGGTACATGCACGCTCGACGGAGGGGGTCGAGACAGGAGCTGGGAGGGGTAAGACGCACGGGTGACGCACTAGCGGGGAGAAGAGGGGAACAGGGGAGCCCGCGACCTGCGATATGGGTAGCGGCACCTCCTGTGACAGTAACCTAATGCTGGACAGAGGGTTGTATGGGCTGCCCACAAAATGAATTAGTCTACAGTGCCAATGACCACATTTGGGTTCTACTGGTTGTTATACCGTGTACCGTTTTAATAATATAACGCAGCATTAAACACAGGCATGATTAAAGGAAGACTGTACTTTTTTTTCCTTTCATAAATATAAATAAGGGTTATGTAATTTTAAGAAACTTTCAGTTGCTCTGGTATTTTTTTTTTTTTATTATTAGTAGGTTTCCTCCTCCACATTCACTCATCAAGTCCTGTTTAATTTGCAGTAAATTGTATTGGAATTAAACCAACCATCATTTTAAATGTCTCCAGCCTAACTTCATGTGTATTTAAACGTTAAAAACTATTTTATTACGTAAATCAATTGTGCAGGTTGTAATTGTTAACTTTGTTATATTCTTTGTTAGAGAAAATATTACTGCTGTGTTCTGTTTTTCTTCCCATGTGTATCATAGCTTAAAAATTAGATTTACATATATACCCATTAAGAGATGATTTTTGATAGGGCTGAATTATCAGGGGGAAATATTCTCATATGCAAAGAGTTGATGTTTAGCTTCCCTTTCTTACCTATCTGCTGGCCAATGAGTCTAATAGTATCCTTTGTATCATCCAATATGTGGGTTTGTACGCAATGTTGCCTTAAAAGAAGTCTTCCAGCAGTTTTGACCATACATCATCAATGTTAGGTAGAAACCCTGGGTAACTTGGACATCATATTTTTTTGCAGTTGCAGAACATTGAATTTGCATAAAAGAATTGTAGCTTCTCCAAGGTAACTGGAGGTGGGCCCACACACAGCTTTTCCGTCAGGTCTCTGCATTACATTTACCTCTCTGCTCCGAGTTCATGTCTAGTCCATTTCTTAGTGAATACAAAGATTTACTCAACATTAATTGTAATTCTAGTAAGGCCTTATACATCTCACTGTATTTGGGGGCTGTGAGCTAGACACATAAATTGAGGCTAGCTCACAGCCCCCCATTGAAGTCTTTTGTGCACAGTCAGGTGTTGTCAGGAAGAGCAGGCCAATGTTCACCTGTCCAGAATGAGCTTCAAACAAGGGAATAACTTTCCCCTATTTGTGGCCTGTATTGCATACACTGTCAAGTGCATGAGGTTAGATTTATATGTTCTAGTTTGGAGCAGATGAAAATGAGTTACTGTAGCTCCAACCAAATTTTAAAGAGTTAGCACAGTGCTGCATATCCCTAGAAAAGCATTCCTCTCTGCAGACCTCTTGCTATGACATTGAAGGTCTTTATTTTGATCAAATAATAATGGGATGTTCCAATCCGTCTTCTCTTCCAGGATTTGCTGTGAGTCTTCAAGTGATCCTTTCAAGCCCTAAAGCGGTGTTCAAACGCAGAGGCTCTCAGCCGGGAATGCAAGAATCCGATTTTTTAAAACAGATAACCACAGTACAAGAACTGGAACCCAAAGCCAACAACTGCACGAAGGTAAAACAGTATTGCTATAATTGAATTTTTATTGTTGCAGATACCTTGTTCATCATAGTTTATATAATACTACATCCAATCCATACCTCTAAAATTTACAGAGGGACAATACATGTAAAAGTTCAGAACTATTCACGTCATTTTGACGAGAACCTGTGCTACTATTCCATTGCTATACTGTGTATACACCAGTTACTGCTTCATGAGAAACGCTGTTATGACCATAATGTCTGTACTTTAGCCTAACCTGATAAAACCAAAGAAAATTAAAACTAAAGTGTATCTAACACAGAGATTCTGCGCAGAACATAAATAAAAGAAATGAAAACATGTCAAATTAAAATCTTTACAAGAGGTAAAGGAAATTATACCAGGTCAGTCTATGGAGGTAAAAAAGAAATATGTAGCTCTAGACTAAACTCAAATTATTGTCTTGAGCATTTATAGGGTCGTGGAGGATAAAAAAGTGGTTTGACATGTTCCAGGAGTGGTCTGTCAACCATTGCACTTTGTAACAGGAGCCTACAACAGATATATATTCAGCAGTGATAAGTCGTCAGGGTTTTAGGTGTATTCTGTTATGACTGCCAACGTGGAAAACGCTTTACACAAGTTGTGTTTCTTTGCAAAAGCAGCATATCATAAGTACGTACCTGATTTGAACAATTTTTTTTTTTTTTTTTTTTTTTTTACAGATTCTTGTCTGGCACACTCGAACAGAAAAGGTCAACCTAGCAAATGAGCCCAAGCACCCTCGGGATACAATAAGAATTGAGGTATGATCATCAAATGCCATTCTTTGGGGTCCCAATGGATGAATTACCCATGGATCCAAACTTATGGACTTCAAGAGATGATTGAGAAGCTGCCATTCTTCAACTCACCCTGACCATACGTTGACCTTTCACAGAAGCTTCAAGCTACAGGGATACACAAACCAGCGACAATATTTTGGACATTTTACCACTTGTGTGTTTCTTTGTACATGGTCTGCATGTTCGATAGCTGATTGCAGTAATGCTCCTAGGGAACCCAACAGGGAGCCCTGGAAGGTCTTGATTTGTCCCTACCAAATACAAGTAAAGCTTCCATAACACATTATATAGAATATTCCACTTGGAGAAGTACAGCACACAGTTTAGCCATTTTCCTTGTCAGTATTAAAGTAAAACTTTAGATCCCCTGGCTACATGAAATACAAACAATTTGGAGATTATATATTAATACATGGAGGAAACATTTCTTCAATACTAGGCACCTTAAAATGTAAACACGTAGGACATAAACCTGGATGTACTCCCTCTGTAGAAACTTACACTGGTAACTGTTCTACTGTGAGGAAATAATGCATGTGACATTATACCATACTGAATCTTCCATGAAAACCCAGTTGTGTACATTACATTGCCTACTAACATCCTCTGTCCTATCCAGGCTTATGTTTCTCTCAGTTATGGTGCTCCCCATTTAGTGCACCATAAACTACATCACAACTATTGAAAAATGCACATCCAAAAAGAGATACACAAATGGTTCTCAATGATACATTTACAATCAATTTGCATGATTAAATATACTTCAATATGAGGACCACTGGATAAGGAAGGAGGTGGCTTAAGGTGACACTTCAAAAATTTGTAATTACTAACATGACACCCAGGACCCTTGATAACAACTCTTATTATCATATATTTCCTTTAAAACCATTGCACAAAAACACATTAGTTCAGAAACAGTAGTTAAAAATCATGGGTGATGGAAAACTGCTGATATGTAAATGTACCTTCTACTCCACCACTATCAAACCCAATCAAACTGACAAGGTGAGCAGCTATGCTCTTTGTATGGACATCTGGAAGGAAAGAAGAATATATACAGGTTTAAAACAAGGGGCATGGTGTGCATTAAAGCAAGGAATGTCGAAGGATCCTCGTTATTGCATTGCTGGCTTCTCTTATTTCCAAAGTTGTGTGCTTAGAGTCTGACCAGCGGCAGTTCCGGACCATCCTGCTCCCACAGTATTTGCAGGTTGACCAAAAGCCATCATATTGCTTGCACCATTCAGGCTCATCCCACTCATCTGCTGATTCATCTGTGAAGCACAAGAACAAAACACCACATGTTACATAAGCACAGGCAGAGGCTATGGGGATGTATGGAAATGCCCTACCATGAAGGTTGATGGACAGTCATCTGAAAAGAGACTTTACATTATCCTGGACCTACAGCTAGAAGGACAGCGTGGGAGGCAGAAACAATCAAACCTACACGTCATAACAATTTACTTCCTAGACTTTGTTACGTCAACATATTTTAAATGATTACAGGATTTCAGGGCAAACTGGAAAAAATTGTAATAATTTCATAGAGGGTAAACCAATACAATGCAGAACAAAAAGCTAAACCACAGATCAATAATGGTTCCATAGAGTTCCCACTAGTCCTAAACATGTCTGTCATTTCATTTGCTGAAATAAATTATTGTAAGCACAGCCTCGTTCTGGGTATACATTATAATGGTCACAGTGTGTGTATGGTCCATATGCAGAGAAAGATGCTAATTTTATTATGGAGGCTTTTCTTTTCTACATGTGTATTGGAAACTATGTGACATGATCCATCACAGAGTGCAGCATTTGGTGCAACAAAAAAAGACTAAGCCCTAGAAATGCCTTGTGCTGCTACGCAATGACCGTACCATACACACAAACCAATGGCACACATGACCACACTCCCTAAACCAGTGGTGGCGAACCTATGGCACGGGTGCCAGAAGTGGCACTCGGAGCCATTTCTGTGGGCACTCAGATCATTGCCCCAGGGCAAAGTTCACCAAGTATGACCAAATCCACCAAATTTCCCTGCAGTCCCAGGCAACTTAAGAGACACTTAAGTGACACTTCATTGGCTGTTAGGAACTGCGGGAAAAGTGAGAAGGTGTTGGCAGAACTGCAATATCTTTGGAGGTCATCCTGCTGGAACCACCATTCATCCTCTACAGAGAGCATGGAGGAATCTATAATTTGCCCTCCTTCTTTCAACTGTATTGGTGGCCTCAGGGGGCTGATACGATTGAAAGATGTGGAAGAACAGGTAGCTAGAAGTTACTGCTTAAAAAGCCATGCTGGCACTTCTCGGCAAAAAAGTAGATTTTGCTTGTAGTTTGGGCACTCTGTCTCCAAAAGGTTCGCCATCACTGCCCTAAACCGTAGTAGAGTATCATAGCATGGAGTGACCTGCAGCTGGAGAAGAGCAACTGTTCAATGACTGTGGCAATGATATTTTACTAATCTAAATAGCTTGACGTAATGCTGGAAGTAACAAAACCTACTGACTAAAAACACTATTAACAGATGAATATTGTATTCGATGTGGTTAGTCAATCAAACTGTACTGTCAGCTGTGCGACTAAGCAATTTCACACTTGCCAGATAAGTCCTCCAAATGGGCCATTTCTTTTCAGTAGAAATCAGATGATTTTTTCTTCTGTAACAATGCAGAGGTTAATGACAATACAATTTCCAGTCTTTGTGATAGAAGTCTTTAAGTGTGGTTTATCATGGTTAATGTGAGCCAAGAACGGTTTCATTTAGATCACAAGGGGCAGATATTTCCCTTTCTCTAAATTAATTTTAGTGAAATGATAAGAAAAAACATGGCAAGTCAGATAAAAGCCTGTGTCAATATAGGCTTTATCCAGAAGGGAATTAGCAAAGCATTCATTATAATAACTGTGCAGTCACAAGGTCACCGCATTGCTTCAGTCAGGCAAGATCCCAAGTGCTTCCTAGTGACATCAATCACAGCAACGGGATTAGGCCAAAAGGACGACTTCACTTTATAATAAAAAGGATTTCTGAAGAAGACTACACATTTTAACCTTTGTATTTCATCTATATTGAAACATATTGGGGGTCTCTATTTTATTCATCAGTTTTAGTCTGCATTGCCATTTCTCTCCCAAATTTTATAAAAACGAATACACGTTTCTTTACATTGAGTCATCTTTAAGGGGTTGGCCAGGAATCCCTGATGATGGCCTATCTGCAGGTTTTCACTGGGAGTTGTGGATGGTGATTTACTGCCAAAGGGCCCTAAACCTACCGCTTCCAGCTCTGTGCCCTTTGTTTTAATGGGGGAAAACAGCTGATCAATGCAGGGTCTGAGTGTGCATCCTCATGATCTAATATTGATAATACAGAAGTGAGATTGATTTAGAAAAAAAATAGATTTTAAAGGAAATCTACCAATTAGGATGGAGGAGTGTAAACCAAGCACACACGGGTATATACTGGTATGTGCCCCCTCTGGCAGCATCTTCATTTCCTTTAGATTCGTATACCCTTGTTTTTATAAAAAAAAAAAGGAGCCTGAGGGGGGCTCTGGGTTGCATAGATTTTAATGGAGCCTGGAGCCCCTAATGCTCAATTGCATAATTTTTTAATTTTTTTTTGTAAAAAAACAAGGGCATGAGAAACTAAAAAAAAGAATGGATACTGCAAGAGGGCGCACATACCAGTATGTCCGTGTGCTTGGTTTACAATTCTTGAACTTGGTGTACATACAAGGAATGGTGAAGGGGAAACATTGTCATAACCTTTACATGGATCCATGTCTAAAAAAAAAATATACAGACATCACTGACTAACTCAGGAGAAGTGTAGGTTTGCAATTGCTAAACATATATGATCACAGTAACCAAACCCTTCTATTCTGCTGAAAAGCGCTAAATACCATAAAATAAATATGGCCAGCAAAGATAGGCCCACAGACACAAGGCGGCCTAGATTTGTGAATGTTACACTGATGTGAAATTTTGATTTATAAATTGGTAGAAGAGCCAACCTTAAAGGGAACCTGTCACCAGCAGTTTCCCCGCACCCTCGAAAATCCGCTCCTCTAGGTGTCTTTTTCAAATATATGAATACGTCCTTCACTTGGCTTAGCAACGCCCCCTGCTCCTCCATAGCCAATGCCGAGTGATGGGAGTTATTCATATATTTGAAAAGGACACATGGAGGAGCGGTTTCCCAAGGATGCAGGGGGTAGGAGGGGGGTGAATGCTCCTTATAGCCACTCCCAGGGGACAGTGCCTAGTAGTCAAAGAGCACATGGTATTGAAAGGTACTATATAACATCTTTTTTCTGTAAAACCTTTGGGGACTGGGGGAAGGGGTGATAAAAATGGGTATCCTGGTGACAGGTTCCCTTTAAAAGACTTCTACCATCAGATAACCTTAAGTTAGATGTTTATACTCCCCTACCAAGTCCCATCCCGAACGACAATACCTTTTTTCATGCTTTAGAATGGTTGGGTTTCATAGAAAAAGGGCTTTATTAACTATGCAAATGAGCCCGAGGTGCTCTGCTGATAATTTATGCACTTCCCCATGCCTATTGGAAGCTGACACAGTGCCAAGAGCCGGTGATGTCACTGGCCTCCCATCTGCTATTCTCGCACTAAACGCAACCACATTTACTCGCTACATTCAGCTTTGATCGTGCATAGCTCAAGAATATCAGAATGTCACGTGACTTCAGCATTGTGTCGGTGTATCAATCAGCCAGGAGGAGTGCATAAACTAATTATCGGTGGAGCCATGGAGGTGCTCAGCGGTCTCATTTGCATAGTTAATAAAACTCTTTCTAGGAAACTCTGTCATTATAAAAAAAAAATTTAAAAAGAAGGTTATTGCTGTTCTAGATGGGACGGGGAGGTGATATCTACCATCAGATGTCCTTTAAGCCAAATTTCACAAATGTTGCATTTTGCTATTAGAATCTGCAGTTGGCAGCCACTATGCTACCAATGTAAATCACTGTAGGTTAGACTGCAGTAATTACCCAGGTAGGTAAAACAACAAAAAGGAAACAATTTGTGCTGCGGCTTTAAGCCATTCCCCCTGGTTGTGCAGCTATAAGCTGTGCATGAGATAATGGCAGTTAAGAATCTGGAGTGATAAAAGCTCAGAGCTAGGCGTGTGAACATTTGCATGTGGGCAGCATTAAAACTAATTAAAAAGTTTGCCATCACCAGCTGCTCGCTGCTAATTAGTCTTCACATTTGTGTCTTAGTAAGAAAAAAAAATGACAGCGATGCTACCCAGGACTATCACATTTCACCCACAATTTGCCGTTTTGCATGAATTGCCTTCACAAGGAGACGTGAACACAGATTAAGCAGAAGGCCTTTGACCGCTGCACAAATCTTACAAAGTTCAGAAACAAACTTAAAGGGGTTGGCCACTCTACCTCATGTTTTCTATAATGTGTGTAAGTTTGGGGGGCAGGATATAAATTAATTTACCAATATACATTAATAGTTCTGCTCGGCTTTCTTGAGAAGTAAAGTGAAGCCTCCTCCGCCAGACATTCCTGTCCATAAAATGGCCACAGATGGAGGGTCATGTGACCTGTAACTGGCGATTGCTCTTGGACAGATAGAGATCAGATGACCCTCCATCTACAGCCATATTATAGACAGGAATGTCTGACTGATGAGGTAAAAGACAGGAGGCTTCACTTCACATATCATGAAAGCGGCGCAGAACAAGTAACCTCTTGGCACTCTGTATCCGATATATTGGACGCAGAGTGCAGAGACTTAACGCTCAGCGTACGATATCTCGAGATCTGAGCCGGGGCAGCACCAGAATGCATTGGATGTCAGTTGTAGCCAGTAGTTGACATCCCAATGTAACACCCACGGTCGGAGTGGGCTCCAATGGCGGGTGTTTAACCCGTTAAATGCCGCAGTCATTACGACCACTGCATTTAAACTGCCTTAGGGGGGGTCTTTCGCCCATGATCGCCTCCCTCCCCGCGACATCTTCGGGGGCGCCGATCTTTCCTATGGTAGGAAGTGCAGGCAGTATATGACATCATCTTAAAGGCACAGTGTCAGCCTATGCATACATCAGTATTGCAGAGTATTATCATGAACAAGCAATCAGATGATTACTTGTTCATGTCCCATGGTGGAACTAATTAAAAAAAAAACAATATCCAATTAAGGTTTTATTTGGCAAATTTAGTAAAACATAAGAAAAAAATATTCAAGTGTGGTATCCCCATAATCGTGAACCATTTCAAATTTCATTTTGATTTAATTGCTATTTAGATCTCAAGGGGCTAACAATCTTCCTAAAAGTTGTTTCTGATAGTTTGAGGGGTGCAGATTAAAATGGGTTATATAGGGGGTTTTAATGTTAAATATTTAAAATTTCATTAAAATCAGAAATTATCCCCAAAATAGTAAATTCTAAAAATACGGAAAAGCAATATTCAATTTGTAAAAATTATGAAAAATGTAAAGTAGACATATGGGAAATGTTATGCAGCAACTTATTTAGGAGGTAAATCTATCTGCGTGATTTCGAATTTCAAAAATGGCAATTTTTAAAAAAAATTTCATAATTTTTTTCTTTCCTTTTTTTGTAAATAAACACAAAACTTATCATGCAACATTTACCACTAAAATGAAGTACAACATGTGGGGAAAAAAAAAAAAACACAATCTCAGAATCACTTTGATAAGTAACAGTGTTCAAAAGTTATAACCATATAAAGAGATGCAAGTCAGAATCCAAAAAATAGGGCTCAGTCTTAAAGCTACAAAATGGCTGCATCCTTGAGTTGTTAATAGATGTATATTGGTAAATTACCAAATATCCTGCCCCCCCCCCCCCCACACACACACATTACAAAAAACGAGGGAAAGTGGTCAACCCCTTTAAGTAGTTTACAATTCACTACCTTGCACTGAATGATGATTCTATTTGTTACTATATTGACAAAAAATGTGTGATAAACAGCAGATAAAAATAAAGAATAATATGTTTAGTCAAGTATATGTTAGAATAAAGAAATAGTAACATCACCTCCCCCTATAAAGAAGCACCGCAGTTTTTTTTCTGTCCAATTAAGCCTCATTCACACAGCAGTCTGTGGGGATGTATATGCATCCACATATACTTCCCCATAGATGGCAATGGCGACCCGGCGGCGGTGCAGTCCACACGTCTGGCTGCGATCCGCGTCGTACGCGGGGAAAAGTTAGAGCATGCTCTATCTTTACCAGTGTGTGCGGATGCGCGGTGCTGTATTCTATGGAGAGGGAGGGGTCACAAGCTCCTCTCCAGCACACAGCGGTATGCCCTGGAATGTACCATAAGACTAAAAGCACGCGACTGTGGTTGATCCCTGAAGCACAGACCGCATACTGGCTGGATTTCAAGGACAGACCACAGTGCAGAGGACAGGACTGCCGTGCTGAACAGTCATCCTGATCGCATCCCAGCGTTGTTTCAGGAGGAAGAAGGGACTCCTTGCATCATCCATCATTATGATGCTTAGTGTTCTGTCCTGTGCACTGTGTTCAGTCCCTGAAATCTGGCCAGCATATTTTCCAGTATTAACAGACCATCCACATTGCTATTTTTTTAGATGGGGAGATATACTTTCTGTAAACATAATTATTTATAATACTTTGCCTTACATGTACTTCAGTGACCCAATAGACTCTAATAACAAACTTTTTTTTCACACAAGGTTTAGCAGATTATGTTATTACCTGAGAAATATTCCAAGTAGCAGGCTGATTTTGCTGCATGCCAAATTTATTTTGAGGTGTTGCCATATTTGTAACCATTCCAGCTTGTGGTCCCATCATATTAGGAGGAAGTCCCATAACACCAGCTGGGCTATTTCCTACAAATCCATTAGGAATTCCCATGCCAACCATCATTCCAGCATTTTGTCCCATGGCCGGCATAGGTTGAGCCATCATGTTACCCATCATTCCTGTAGGTGCAGGAACAGCTACACCCATTGGAGGAAAGGACTGGAAGTTGGTTGTTGGTTGGGTGGAGTATGGCATTGCAGAGGAAGTCATGAACATACCTAGATTTAGGAAAAAAGTAATGAATTGAAAAGCAAGAAACAGTTGGGCTTGGAAACATTTTGGATACATTTTGATTAGTGTACACTAGATATTTGGCAACTAAAAACTTTTATTCAGCTTGGGAACCTACGTATTAGATTTACAGGACAGGAGTCTATTTTTAACTGTTAACCATTTGAGCTGCTGGTCACATATACAGCTTAACCAAAAGAATCAACCTGTCCTCTCATGACCAAAATACTGAAAAGCAATAATAAATCATTTCTACAGTATTTGTTTTGTGTGTTCAGTCTACTTAGGTGCCCAATACCTACCTGTCGTATTTGGCTGCTGCATGTTTGATGTACCATAAAGTGACAAGATAGAGTCTTTTGATAGAGGCTTTTTAGGAGTGTCTTCAGGTTTTGTAGATGGCTCAGTGAATAAATCCAAGTCTCCAGAAGATGAAGGTATACTGGAAGTTGTTGGGGCTGTTGTTGTTACCTTAACAGAAAAAACAGAAAATATTGATTCAAAATAAGTCCATAGAAGCTCAGATGTAGTTCCCAGGGATGGCCACTACACATAATGGAGCTGTACTTCCACCATGGTCAGTTTTTTCATATAACCAACCTGGAGTAGTAGATGAGAATAAGTATTGTGGTGTACATTAAAAAGTGGGAGCCCCCTGTGATTGGGCACAAGGCAATTCTGGGCTATAGACTTCATGCTGGCCAGGGGACAGACAGAGCTAATAAGGTTGACAAATCTTGTGTTCCTAGGAAGAGACTCCAAACACCTTAGTAATATATGATGCAAGGTGTGCACCATATAGTGCATTTTGTAACAGGACCAGGGTAAAAATGTTGAATGGAGTCTATTTTAGTCTTTGTTTTTGTATAATCTTATTTTGTCATTTTTTCCAGCCTCAAAGAAGCAAATAAAACTGGTTGTGGCCAGTTGCACCATAATTTGCTGGAGTGGACCATTTCTGTGATGTGCCAAAAAGTGCCAGTCTATACGCAGAGACAGGGATCCCAGAAGTAATCCTGTTACAGTTAGCTCTATAGATTCTCCCATAGTTTCTCCATACAGAGTGTGGGAGCCATTATGGCAGCTAGTCTCCTTCCAACAGCACTGAGGTAGCTGAGAAACTGTGATACTGCTTAAAATGGTCAAAATTGTCTCCTCAAGTAGACATGTTGCTTGATACAAACATTTATCTAAAGGTAAGTAAATTTCAACCTACCACATTTATATAGTATTTGTTATTTTACTTAACTAAAAAAAATAAATAAAAAATAAGCATTTGATATCATTAGGATATTTTTAGGTATGGTGTGGAAATAGGCAATTGCTCAGCTATTTCACTTGCATGCTAACACACCAATAGGGGTGTAACAATTACACAGCTTATTTAGTTCAGACAGACATAACTATTTCAGCTTGCCTGCTCTTTCCCTTGAAACAAATCACCAATCTCAAGTGAACCCAAATTTGTGCTTTTCCAGATACATCCAATTTACAACTATACACTGTTGCCAATCTCCTTTAGAAACCTTTGACTTCCCACGCCTCCGCACATGAAAATGGATATTGTCTAACTAGCCAGCTCTCCGGCTACACTTCCCCCAGTTCCCTGTGGACCTGCCTGCTGAGCATAACCTTCAGAAGCCAAATCACAATGAATCACTAATTGCACGTCTTGCATAGACCAAGCATGGCCTTTTTTTTTTTATTTTCCTGGAAATAAAAGCGCACCTAGGTTTTGTTTTATTCTTATAATGATGAAATTATAAAAAAAATATTATGTTACCTTTGAAATACAACAAACCCAATGCCAAACATTTAGACTTTAGAGGTCTCCTTGTTTGGACAACCACAAAAAGCCTATCCCAGACAGGGTCAACCCTTGATCTAAATTGTTCTGCCTCAGATGATGTACACATACATGATGTGGCAGCAGTACAAAAGGAAGCAAGTACTGCTGTATATTAAATAATTGGAATGCCCTACATGAAAACGAACATTTGCTGCTATATATTGTTATAACCTGATCAAATATTTAAGGTTCATAGGATTTCTTCCTCTAGCCACTTCTCATTAGCAGCAATCTCAGGAATTTATATATCCTCCGCATAAAAGTAATTTATAGGCACCCAACACCGTTAACCTTGATTTAGAAAAGCTTAAAAAATTCTCCACAAAGTGAAAAAATGTAAAGATAATCCAAAACACCCCCCGGCACATATGATCTCCCTGATAACAGAGTACAGAGAAGGCCATGTAAAACTGCAATACTGCTTATATGATAGCTTGCACTTTAATAGGTGACTAGAAGCGGCACATTGCTACATTGAAACAAATGTAATTACACAGTAATACATGCTACAGGGCAGAATGAAAAGCTGTGCTGGCTTTAAGTGGAGGTAGAACAAAATTGGAGGCTATTAAGAACAGCAACTGAAAGACTGACACGGGGCCAATGCTACATAGAGCCGGAACCAGCGAGCAGCATCATCAGCAAAAATCCAATTCATATTATTTTACAGGAAAGAAGGAATATGGATGCTCAGAGGCAGCATACAAATATAATAGAAGCAAAGAAAACATTACTTTTTCTTTATTTTCAGTGTGAAGGCATTAACAGTAAGTTCCTTATATATGTGGTAGCAGATCAGCTAAAATCCAAGATTATATTGTTATATCGGCAGTAAACAAGTCACCATTAGAATCCTGCATACCAAGGAATTCTCTTTATAGATACCTTCCATTATGAGCAACGTAATGTAACGATTCCATCAAGAGGGATTTAATAATGCTCTTCCATTTATAGCCACGCTGAAGGAATTGCACAGCAGGCAGCACAACGGCAGACTGGCACGTCAGCATTTATATAGGTTGGTGTAGTACAATAGGAAGATTTATCAGAATCAGAGCTCAGCTTTCATTTTACCACAGCAGTTTATAAAATTAAAGCTTAGCTCTTATTGGTCGACAATTCTAACCTTTTATTACTCTGGTCTCAATTGGATATGCTGTAGAGAATAGAGAATTCTCAGTAGAGAATATTGAAAAAAAAATTGTTAAAGAAAAGCTATCTTAAACTTCTGTCTGCAACATGTGTTAATAAAGTTTTTAAAAATCTCAAGGAGCTTCTCCTGATAGCAGATTTGTTTAGACCTAAATACTCTTGATCTGGAATGAACAATAAAAGTTTTGCGGGTAAACAATGAAAATCATATCTTCCATGTTCCTAATCACAAGCTTTTAGGTCTAAATACATCTTCAAATCGGGAAAGCACCTACCCACCGCACTAGAGCGGTGTTACTAAATGCAATTAGACGCCGGGAGTAAATGAGGCCTAAATGTTTGTGTATTCTCTCAAGGTAATTAGTTGCATATCCATATAAATATATTACCAGTAAGACCATTGCCATGAGCAGGCACAGCTCTAGGGGTCTGTACTCATAAGTTACAATAACAAAAATAATTCCATATGCATGATATACATAGATCACAGGAAACCCCTGGAATCTACAAAATTCATTTACACAAATAATACAACAGGGATCATCCTGTTCAGCAACAGGCACAACATTTCTACAACACTTAGCAAGTTTCATTAGATATTCTCTACTGTCCTTATGACTTATTAAACAAAATCTGTTACACAGAAACTTTTGCTAATAGAGTGGTTAATTAGTTATATTTATATTGTTTATGTAACACAAATTCCACCGATATAATTGAGACTACATGTGTTCCCTGCAAAGATTTATACAGCACACAGAGCAGAATTTTACAAAACAAGCTGCAGTTTTACTTTAATACAAAGCCATACATAATCCAGGCGTAAGAAGGAGGGGGACAAGCTAAACTAGAACACAGACTGCATCACAAAATGTCACCTGCTTTTATCTAAAAATATAAATTTGCATTTATTAATAGCCATGCAACACTTCTTGGAGATGGCAATTAGTAATAATGAGATACAGAATGTGATACAGTTTGTATACTTTTCAAAAGTATTCTGCTATCATCTTAAAGAGGACTTGTGAACCATAACAAAAGCACTAGGAGATGCTTACGAAAGTAAGCAGCCCCCTAGCACTCTCTCTGATGCAGCAGTGCACCCTCCGATAACGCTACCAAACACTACTGCAGAGTACAATGAAAATGCCGGAGCGCGCTCAAGGCAGTCCGGCGAATTCATGAGGGGGCAGTCCAAGGCGCGGAGAAAGGTTTTTTTGTTTTTATAATTGATAGAACATTTTTTTAAATTTTCAAATTAATGTAAAATTAACATTAATGAATTCCCCATTTTGTTTCGGTCGGTTTGATATAAAATATGTACAGTCTCAGGCAAACAGTGTGACTATGGCGTTGCTTTTTGTAATGTAGCGGTGGATTTTTTTTTATTATATAGGGAAATGTGAATATATTTTTTATGAATATTTACTGTATTAATATTTTGTGTTCATGTGCGTTTTTACTATTATGACCTCATGGGGGACATTTTCCCTTTTGTTGTTTTTTCTTTCTAATTTTACTCTAAACTCGAGTCTATAACGCTGGCTCCACTCCTCTATGCATCGCGCTCATTCAGTGTGATGCTGTGAGGAGCAGAGAAGGAAGAAGTAGTAAGGAACTGCATGTCCCTTCTCCCTAGGGTCTCCAGGTGTCTGAAACCGTAGACCCAATCCTGCTAGCACAGTAGCCGTATAAAACTGCCGCATCTTAAGTCAGCAGGTCCGAGTTAAAACAAACAGAACCATGCCTATATTGTGTTACTCGTCCTTATTTTTTCATAGTTATGACCGTTTCTGTTCTAAAGCGGCTTGTCAGAATTCTCTCTCACCAGCAGGGTCAAGTTTAGGCTGCCAACACAGTTCCAATGATGCCTTGTGTTTTCTTATTAATTTAGCATTGTATCCAGAGAGATTTTTTTCACATGGAGAATGTAATAAATAGTAGAAACCAGCAGTGCTAAAGTCTGTGCTGTTTGAGAAGTATGGGTTAATAATAATAAAATTATTACCTGTGTTGTCGCTGCAGATGATGCAGGCAAGGGATTGGAGATCATTGGACCAAATATATCCAGGTCATCATTTAATGTGCTTGCCGCAGATGCACTACCATTTGTCGCAGGCATTTCAGTAGGGGTATCTGAATTTAAAACAAAAAAAAACAAAACATAAAAATGGAACAAAATAATCAAAATTCTAAATAAATGCATCTTCCCTTGGTTTATCAGACTCCATTTATGCTATTGCAGGAGTTTCCCAATTTTTTTTGCAACTCTCTCCCTCTTGATGAGTAATTTCTCTGTCTAGACTACTATTCCTTCAAATACATTAAGTCCTGGCTTGGTACTTGGGGTAGAAATTAGGGTTATATGTTGCGTTCAGACACTATTGGGAGTTGCTTATTTCCTTTCACATCAAAAGATTGTGGAGTTTTGAATTTAAACAAAATCCTTTCACCCAGTCCACCAACAACCATAAAGCTTACATTATATGGTAAATCGGCTCATCCAATATCACGTGGTAAAACATTTACAGAACAAATATGGTCGCATGACCTTAAAATGGAAACAAAAGTGAAAATCATCCAAAAGAGACATTGCAACCGATTCTAGAGAATTAATGAATTTGCGAATGTATAGATCAATAGATTAATAGACAAAGAAAAAACAATGGATATTTAATAAATATAATATCATAAGAGACATTCAGATGAAAGAATACACAGTGATTAAAGCTTATATATATATTATCGTACAAACAGAGCAGGCTCTTCCAATCTAGCCCATCTACATAATGTAGTTACAGTGTACCAGCACACTTCATAAAACAAAGGCACAAAGGGGACTACAAATCAAATGAGCATCACAGATATATTCTTGAAACAATAGATGTTGCTATAGCAATAGAGAAAGCCAAGGTTGTGAACCTCTCAATTTCAAAAGCTTCAATTTGATTTTGCGGCAACAAGTAATGAAACACACAGATGTGTATTAAATATACCAGTCACATGTTGTCCTTTCACTTTCCAATTTTCAATCTTGATGCTTTCCCATAACCCAACCAGAATTCATACCTGCACAACCTTCAGCTGCCTGGGGAGATGGATATAAGGATAAGAAGGATCACTCAGACTATAGTTTAGGGGATCCCTAAAACTAATGCCAGACTGATGCGAATAGTGTTCTCGCCGATGGTGGTGCACACACACTATGTTTTTGGCAAGCTGTTGACGCCATGGTGTGTACGAAGGCAGTGCGCAGGGACACGGAGCATCGCATGGAGCTGGGCATACCTCAGGCAGGGGATCTGTCTCGCTACATACCGGAGGCAGGGGGTCTGTCTCGCTACATTATATAATATCATTTACACATACACATATACATACACATACTGGAGGCATGGGGGCTGGCTACATTTCCCACCCTAGGTTTATACTAGATTCAATAGACTTTTCCAGTTTTCATATTAATATGCGGTACCTCGTCTTATTTTGGGGTTAGCGTATACTCGAGTATACTTAACCCAACTTGTATAGTATGGCTGAGAATGGAGAATATCAGTTATCTATTCTAGCATTTGTTGTGGTGTAGTTCATCTATAGTTTCACCATGATTTAGCCCTTCATTTGAAGGATTTGTCAAGTAGATTACCAAATGTGACACTTAAAGGAGGGCTATGGTTTATATTACACATATAAGTCCAATACATACTATTAGTCATACAACATAAATAAATAAATAAGGGCAAATAAGGGCAAAAAATGGTTTTTAATTTTTTTCTGTTCTAACAGGATCTAAACTTTGCAATGGTTGTAGATTTCACTGTAACAGTATAGGAACCTATTCCTCCGCTTCTAAATGTAAAAACATTCTAATATGGGCCAGACTTTCCACTGGGATTCAGACCTGACTAAAGCTTCCATGCTCATTTGGTCAGAATGACCTTGTACTACTATTTCAAGACACATTTAGTTACAGAGGCACACACTTTCACCCACATCAAGTGGTACCATTATATGAAATATGCCTTTTAAAGCAAATTCATGAACTTCCCATTATGTATGAATTCTCAAGCATATATTTACTTTTTTACCACTCTGCTGTGCCATTCCTCTATTCATCTTTCTAGAAACATTTGAATGAATAGACAAGTGTTTATTTCCAAATTTATATAGAGAATAGATATAAAACAGAGCCATCAGTAAAGTGGTCTCCATAATGCCATTAAATACAAGTACCATATATACGCAAGTATAAGCCAACCCGAGTATAAGTCGAGGGTGGGAAATGCATTGGTCACGGCCCCTGCAGTACACAGCCCGCCCGGCCCCTGCAGTACACAGCCCGCCCGGCCCCTGCAGTACACAGCCTATGGAGGCTGGAGCCTCCAGCTATATCCGGTATGGATATATAATTGTATTTTCGTACAGAGCTTCACACTCCTCAAAGGCCACTCCCATGGGGCTACATCAAAGGTAAACATAGATTTTTTTATTTTTAAAGTTTTTCTATAAAAACTCTTTGGCGATGTTTACACTATTCTCTATGGGGGTGCGGGGCAGCCACAAAAAGGGCTCCTTTAATACAAACTTGAATAAGTATACATACAATATGCACCAACAAATTCTGCAGCACTTTACATCAGGGTCTTTTAAAATACTAGTAAACCCAATTAATAGCATTGTCTATTCATTCAGAATGACTGTCTGGTGACAATGATTGTTATACTCTTTTCTTGTGAGAATGGATTCTAAAGTACATGTAGGCCAACCTAAAATCCTCTGAGAGCTAAAAATATACCTGAAGCAATATGGCTGGTGTACATAATGTATTTCTATGTAATGAATGGCTATCCATTTTCATAAATTGATTGGCCATGAGAAAAGGGTCATCTGTAACAGTGTAATCTCTAGGACATGAAGATGCATGTGCTAAAGCTTTAGTTACTCAATGTACATATTCATAGTAGGGATGTCTTAGCATTTGTTAATACAGATGATATGTATCTACGTGTACTGTTAGTAAAGTAGATATGTACCATGTCTACATGTACTGACAGATCTTGGGAGGATATTGCAAGTAAAAAAGCACAACTAAACTTAAGAAGCTATTTCAGAAACAAATAATGCCATTGAAAAGTAAAATAGCCTCATCTTTTTTTGCTTCTTCTTTCTCCTAGAGTGATCAGTGCATCTGAAGTTGAGTTCACAGCATAGAGTTAAGGAATGGAGGGTAAAGTAGCACATACACCAGGTGGCGTGTGACCTTTTTTTTTTGCGATTATTTTTTCAAAATATATAAATCTGCCTTCACATTGCATTTCACTGGCAGTGGTTCTTTTTATACACCAAAAGGGAGGAGGAAGAGAGGAGCAGAAGACAATGCCCTGCTCATTGTAAACAGCCTTTGTCACTGCAGCACTGAGGGGCTCTGGAAACACCCACCAGAACAAATATAACAAAAATAAGTTGATTACCAGAGTCATGGTGCCTGGATCTATGAGTAATTGTTCCTGGTTTATCCATGCTTAATTTTTTATAGATTTCCTTTAAGTCAGGTACTGCCTGTATATTACACATAGCACAGATGATTCATGTAAAATTTTTAATTTTGTTAAAAAGGTTAGTATCCTTTAATTTATTCTGTTTAATTACTACATGTATGTTCTATAAATATAAGAAAAGATGATCCATTCTTTATTCTAATTCTATATTCTGTCATTCCTCCCTAACCTTTGTATTATGGGCATTTTGCTAAACAGCAACATTGTCTTTGGCGATTGGAGTGTCAGAATATTTATAAACAAACCACTGACTGGTAACACCCAAATGATGAATACCTTAATACTAAAATCATAAGCCTGGAGGTCTAACGTGTAGTGAATTCTCAATTCATATTTTACACAAATTAATAACATTTTGGAAGGAATTTAATTTGGTAAAGTTATCAAAGCATCACTTCATATTATTTCTCCTGGCTAGGAGCCATCACGATATCAGAGAAGTGTTAACACACTATTAAATAACATAACACTATCTTTGTGCAGAGCACAACTTTCACGTCTTCTGTATCACTATCTCACCTAACAGAGTGACAACTCTGCTACCCTGGGGCAATGAGCCAGATGGCTGAGCAGCAGGAGAAGTGTCTAAGATTTCGGAAATGCTCAGAGTTGCAAAGCAAGCATGAACTACAGCATAAGACAGGTAATTGTGTAAAACCTACCCAATAACGTGCCATAAAACACAGCACAAAGGGATGGAAAGCAATTAATAGAGAAGAAGCTGTAGCTCATAATTTCTTTTACAAGCAACTAACATTTTCCAGTCTCCCAAATGAATGCTTACTGAGTGCTATAGACCATTCAGATACAGAATGTGAATTTTACAGCCTGAATGGCTAGATCACAAAACAGAAAGATGAAGTTTCGAATGGCAAAAAATTCACTGGTCATTGTGGGTTATCAAATCAGACTCTAAGGAAAGAGAAAGCCACAATGAGGAGCCTGGTGGTACAAAATAACTAAACCATGAATTACACAGTACACATTGTTCTCTAAAAAGTTATAGTTCAATGCACTCCATGTATTTTCTTTGATTTACAGTGATGCCACCTGCAGAATGTGATATCAGGTCTGCTACAATGTGTACATGAAAAAAAAAAAAAAAAAAAAAAAAAAAAAAAAAAAAAACAGCCGATAGGAAAATACAAGATATGAAAATGGCATCCATCAAAAGCATCTTGGAGGTGGCTCCAAATAAGCCACAGATTTTTTAATTTCTAACTTATAAATAGTAATTAGCAGACCCATTGAAATAGTCCAATTAATGAACCTGGACAACAACTGGTAACACCCTTCATCGGTGCCAGTGTTAGCTGTTCAAATGACACTGGTCATTTAAATCACCTGCTCGATGCAATTTTGGGGAGGGTCGTTGCTCCCGATGACGTTAACTGGTGTTAACTGGCAGGGGTATTGAGCTGAACATGGGGGTTATTTAGAACTTTTATGACTGTTACAACAAAGAGAACCAAAAGAGAAAGAAACCAGGGTTTTGGGTTGATGAAGAGGTAAATATAAAAGGTATGTCTATATGATTATGTTCATTACAAGTCATATATGTGCAGGGTTTTTGCCGTATATAGCAATCTTCAAGTAATCTGTGCTGTTCCATTTCTGGTTTTGTGTAGAATCCTCTTGTTTGGAAGAAAGAAAAAAAAGAAAAAGAAAAAGGAAAAAAAGGAATACAGGCAGTCCCCAACTTAAAGATGGACTTCTCTGCCCAATGTGACCTGTGGTTGCTTCATTTTAGTCCCAGGCTGCAATGATCAGCTGTAAGGAGTCTGTAATGTAGTTTTAATTGATAATCCTTGTTCCCATTACAATATAAAATGTTGAAAACCGAATTGTCACGGGGACATTTTTTTTTGTCTGAAACATACAAATTCAACTTAAGAACAAACCTTAACAACTGCCTGTATAGCAGAAAATGAAACATCTTAAAAACAAATAATCAAAAAGGCTTTGTTTTTGCATTTGGTTGAGGGATAATCCAGAAAGGGTATTTTTCTCATTTATGAAAAGCTTGAAAGGTAAGTAACCTTAAGACCAACAGAAACCAATAGACCAATATAGAATTTACCACATATGGTAAGTTATTCAGTATTTTATTACATTCTCTGCGATTTTGCTTGAACACCTTTTTAGATGGTCTTTACATTCCAAACAATTACTAAGCAACTGAGAAATCTGCATAGGGAATCAAAGAGCCATAAATAAATCTCATATTTTATACCTCCCACATACTATAAATACCCATGAACTGTTCTGCCAAGAGGTGACTGGATTTTTTTTTTTTTTTTTTTTTTTAAATAAACGTGCAGGTTTCGGCCCTTATTATTTTGTTATGTTCGTCCTTGCCTAGTCGCTCCACTTAACATTGCATTAAAGTTCTGGTTACAAGCGATTATTCCTCAGTGCTTAAATGATGCATTGATAACAAGATGACTGGAATAGTCACAAGTGCTCTCATGCTACAGCAGTCCTGCCTCACTTATTAGCACTGAGCGAACAAACAATCTAGCCAAGAGTCACCGGAGACAGTCCGATGCCGGTTCTCCTCGCTGCTCTTCCATCATGTAACCTGCTCAGATCACTCTGGTCACACGGCCAGAACACATCCACTATGCCTGGTTTCATTCACCGGCTGTGTCAGGGGCCATATTAAATGCCTCTGGGATCTTATCCAGCCTGAGGACAAACACCTGCATCACCAGACGTACATTGAGCAAAAAGATTTTCGGAAACTAATTGAATGTTAGCGTGAATGAGGCAGATTTGATTCGGTAAAGGTCTTGACATTTTATTTGCATGCTCCTGCTTGCATATTCAATGCCAGGTATAATGGCTACATTTGCCTTGAGTTCCTCTCTATCTATCAGTGAATATATTAACATTTCCAGTGTTGCTCACCTTTTAAAGTAAATACATTTACGCTTAACATGCTATCAGTTAAGCCAAGCTCTGCACTATAGCAATTTCAGTGATGAGAAACTGCATGCAAGCCAGGGATTAACATTTAAAGTGACAGTCCATGCAAAGGGAGATCTTGCTTTAGATAGAGTGTATGAAGCATGACTGACATAAAAATTGACAAGTTTAGAATTCTGTCACAACAACTCAAAGAGTACCGGGATACACATTATTGTGTTCTACTGTAAGCCTAGAAAGGAGATTTCAGGCTGATGTGGGGGTCAGTAGTGTACAATGGTTTGTTAAGGTTAACCTTTATTTATGTTTAGTTACATTGGCGAGGGGTCCAACACAGAGTGCTTAGGGATCCCAAGAAAGCAGCATGCAAGTTGATTTTCTGGAAGATGCCCCCACGCTGGGCCATGAAATGGACATGATCTAGACGGTGTTCAGTTACTTGATGGCATACTGGTAGTAGTTTATTAGGTCAATTTCTGCTGACAGCTTCCCTTTAACAAGCATCTGAATGAGATTAGAAAACCATGCAATTTATGATACAAGGAGTCCCTTCTTCAGTAAACAACAGCAGTGATAATGTAATCATAGTATCAGTGATTGCGGTTTAATGACCCGGCAGGAATTCCATGTATCGTAGCGTAAGCCTCATACCAAACAGTGTGGTCCATGCATGACACAGTACACTGAACGGTCCGCAATTCAAGGATTGACAACATCAGTCTGAAACTGCCCTGTCGAAGGAGTTGAAATATTAAATTGAATAAGGCAGAGAGATTTTGAGGAGGGAGGGGAGTTTTCCTGTGTAGTGTGCAGGAAACGCGCTTGATTTATGAATTGTGCCACACGTTCACTAATCTGGTGCCCCCTGCACTGCTCCGACAGAGTGCACCAACCTTTTTCTGGTGCACCGTTAACATAGAAGTGTGTTCCACGCCCTGTCGGACTATGCATAATAAATGTGGTGCATGGTCCGACTGTGCCCCAGAATGCCCTTTTCAGTGCAGAATTTTGTGTCGTGTTGGGCATATCGAGGCCACACCACTTTATAAATACACTTGCAAGCAGTTTGCACTGAAAAGAATGTGCATAGTCACACAAAGCTGGCACAGGGGCTTTGATAAATAGTGGTCAAGTAGATTTTCTGTTGCACTGTGCATTTTTTATTGGGAGTGTGTTGCTTATAAAAGGAAATCTACCATCAGATAAACTGACGGTAGACTCCTATAACTTACCCATTTGTTCTGTTCTCCTGATTCCAAAGCAGTTTTTAGAACATTCTAGAATAGCTGCATTGTTGAAAAATTGAGATTTTAAAAATATACAAATAAGCCATAGAGGGCTTCCGGGAGCTCATAAAATAATTTATTCATGCCCCTTGTATTTTTATTGGCAGTCTGTAAATCTTATCATGCGCTGAGATTTTCCTTGCTTGCAGCTAGCTCTATAGGAGTATGGCTGCGAAAGGAAAGTCTCAGAGCGCATGCGCGAGACTTGCAGGCTTCCAGGTGATGTCACCGGCAGTCTAAGCGATACTAGGGAGAAAACCGGGCTAAATTTTGTTTTAAAAATGGGAGTGAATAAATCATCAGCTCTCAAAATCCAGAGGGCTAAAACTTTTTTCCCCACAATGCAGCCGTTCTAGAATGTAATAAAAACACTTTTGGAAACAAGAGAACCAAACATATAGTAAGGTAAGTTACGGGAGTCTAGCAGTATGTATCAATATATCTTATCGTAGCTGTCCTTTAAAGAAGACCCGTCAACAGAATTTAACCCCTCATACCAGTAATACCTACTAGAAAAGGGTTAAAAGTCCTGCCACTGAGGCACTGTACCTATATTGCATTTATTTTTCTGATATGCAAAATTGTAGAAAATGATTAAATTTCTGAATAGAAGAGTATATAAAACGTTTTACTGGTGGGAGGAGACAGATTTAAGCTGGGATGTCTGCACCACTGGGAAGGGGGGTGATTAAGGTATTTTGAGTCCGTTCTTGAAAACAGGTTACCTTTAACACAGGGGTTTTCAGAAGTACTGGTCACTCAGACATGAGAAAAGGTTTCAAGATTAACTTAGCTGAAGCTTTGACAAAATTTTTGGGAAAATTTTATACCCACATTTATCAAAAATAGTGCGCATGTGGATTCATGAATTGTGTTGCAAGATCTTCATGAATCTGGCAACCCCCTGCACTCAGACAGAGTGCACCAACTTCCTTTTGGGCGTGAAACAAAATTCTGTTAGACACTGCATGATAAATGTGTTGTATGGTCCGACTGTGCACACAAACGCCCCTCTATGTGCAGAATGGCGCTGACACTAAAAGTGCAAAATGGCACAGTTTCTACTAAAAAGAATGTACAAAGTAATACAGAGAACTAGTGCATGGGCTTTAATAAATCTGGGCCACAATCTTAAAGGTTCTCTGGTTTTGTTAATTTTTTAGGAATTTTTAAAAAGCCAAAATGCACATTTGACCCCATTATAGTGAAGGAGTTCATCGTGGTGTCACAAATTCTGTCATTTGTGTCTATCATGCAACACATTTGGCAAAGTCTGACCCCTCCACAATAAATAATTAAGTCAAAACTTGGACATGATGGGGATGGATCCTAGTATCCCCTTGTACAACCCCTTATTTAGAGATGAGAGAAATTCCTGTTACATCTTGGAATCAGGGACATAAGATTTATCAGCCTGATAACTGCTGCCAAATATTCTCACTTTTCCTAGTGTTTCCTTAATACATGTACTTTCTCTGTTATACAAAACTTTGTAAAGTACGCGCTTAATTTTGACAGAAATTATGCTAACCTACTTAACCCATTAAGTCTCACACAGTGATTGGCTGAATTCTATTATAGGATTGAGGTACTATAACAGAGCAATATAAATGTAAATATTCCCCAAATAGTGTATAGTGTTATTCAGGCAATTACTTGCATAATCTGCAAGATTTGATTGTAACTCAATAATATTCACATGGAAATTGGCTTTGAAGTGGCTGTAGATCTTCAGACATAAAATGCTATATAAATGCAAATGTATTACTTCATTGTATGCGATTTTACTTTAAATGCTTTTGTACTGTCCGTTAATAAGTTCAGATATACAAGTGGGCAAACTGTACAACACAAAATACCATTTGTTTTCTCAAAAGTAAGCCAGACGCTTACCAGCATGAGAAACACTTAAACTTGGTCAAATATTATGAGTTGCCGAAATATTTTTTTTATAAATTGATTTTCTTCAAGACCAGTGTATTAGATCACATAATAGGAATGACTACTCTTCTGTCATTTCTCAAGAGTGATCTGTACAAATACTCGAGCATCAATAGTCTATTGATTATTCTACAAACCCAATGCTTATTCATTTAGCCTCGCCAATGCTGCACAAAGGAAAACACATTTGCCTTCAGAGTTGCAATGTAAACACAAATGTAAGACTTTCCATTCTCCTGTACCTAAAAGTGATTAAGGCTATTTAAAAAAACATCCATTATTTACATGGTATGTGGCTTCCAGGACTGATCTGAGGGAGTGGTGAAAAGGAACTTTTAGAGAAATGGGGAGAATTGGCGGCTTCTCGTAAAAATGGAGGAAGTGGAAAGTGGAAAGTAGATGAGCTTCTACTAAAAGACTATTCTCACTACACAGCTTTCTAGATCTCTGCTTGCTGCCATCTATACAAAGCTTCTGTGTTTACTTCCAGTGGACAGAAATCTGACCCTGGTCACACAGGTCATTACATCACACAGCTCTGATTACCCTGTGAGATAGAATGCCATGCACCTGTGTGACCATGGTCAGCTTCTATGTTTACTACCAGTGGACAGAAATCTTTCTATAGAAGGACAGCAAGCAGAGATCTAGAAAACTGAGGAATTGATACAGCAAGTGTATTTGAAAAATGTATATTTTTTCATGATGCAGACAATAACATTAATTTGCCGAAATGAGAACACCCCTGTTACGTTTAACTAAATTGCAGAAATCAATAATGTAGATAACAATAGTAAATTTTGTAATATACTTTATTAACGAAAAATGTTCCTGTGTCCCCCCCCCCCCCCCCCCCATTTCCTTTCCTCCTGCTTTTAGCAATGTGTGTAAACCAGCTTTCCCTTCTGTACTCACACTTATAGAAAAATCATTAGAAACTTTATCAGGTTCCATTTTATAAACAGACAGACAGTCATTTTTCCTTAAGGAGCAGTGAAAGTGAAATATTTTCTAGGTATGAAGAGATATTCAGCCCCCTATTCTCATCTATCTACTGATAGATCAGATGGCTTCCAGAAACACTGCCTGCTAATGGAGAAAGAAGGAACAGAAAGAATGGACATAAGCCTGCTTTTTTCTTAAAAGACATCTACAACCAGAATGAAGGATTGTAAACCAAGCACACTGACATCCTGGTGTGTGCCCCTTCAGGCAGGATCCACTCTTCTTTAAGCTTCCTATGCCCTTGTTTTTAAGAAAAAAAAGGCTTTAAAATTATATAAAATGAAGCTGAGTGGCTCCAGGCTCCATTAACACCTATGGAGCTCAGAGCTCCTAAGGCTTATTTGCATAATTGTAAAAGTCTTTTCAACTAACTAGACCTAGCCGAGATGAAGCCTGGCTTGTAGTTATGCTTTGCAATATGACAGCTAGGAAATAAGTAAAAATGAAATAAGTAATATAAAATTACATCTCCGAGCTTCATAAAGACCAGAGGGTCTCTTTCTGCACAGCCTGAAATGCCTACAGCTGGTGTCTTTAGATATATTTTATCCTGGGCAGAAAGTATTTAAACCTTCACACTCCAAGAGATACAAAACTTTATAAAAATGGTGTCTCCAGCTGCAGATGTGAGAATAGCAATTTTTATTCATATATATCAGGGGCACACAACCATTATAGAGTCAAGGCCCACGTCATATTGCTCAACTTCAAGTGGCTACAGTACTAACCAGAACCCTAGATGTGGCAAAAACCACAGTACAGCATACGTGCCCTCCAAGAAACCAAATACTATATTAGTACAATATATATACAGATACCAGAGCAGACTATAAATACAGTGATTGAAGCAGAATTATATAAGATGTGGTATACATTGGACTCACATACACCTTGTAACATGTTAACATGATCTGCCAAAAGTTTTTGGAAGTTTATGTACACTTTAAAGTGCAACTCCGATGTTATAATTATTTTTACCACATTTTTATATTTGACTCCCCATGAAAAACAAATAAGTGTCCATATGGTTTTCCTTGCCCTATTCTTTCCAGAGAATACCACTTCCTATATCTGCAGATTTCAATTGAGCTTCCCATGATGCTTTACATTCTCTCATTCAGTAACTTATATAAATAAGTAGTAGAAACCAGCAGTGACCGTTACGTCAAGCGTATAGCATGTATACGATGTGTAAGCACTAAGGGTTAATGGCCTCTCTGCACTGTGAAATTAGAAATTGCAGAGTAATATTTGGGGTTAGGGGTGTAACATGAGCTCCAGATAAAGACTGGGATGGAGGGACTGATGGGTAAAGTTTGATGGAACAGTGGGTAAAAATTAATTCCTTTTAAAATCTATTTTTAAAGAAATTACAACTAAGCATTACCATGTAAAGCCCATTTCACACCTCTACTGGGTCTTAAGTTATTTGCATCAGTCATTGTGTGCCAAAACCAGTAAACAAATGTTCCCACTGACTCTACAAAAGGAAGCCAAAATGAAAAGATTTACACATGTTATGTTTGTTCAACCACTCCCAAATTTAGCTCACAAAAACGGTTGCAAATGACTGAAGTCCTAACGTAGATGTGAACTAGGTCTCATTAGGGTTTCTCTGTGGACTCTGACATTGTCTAAATAGTGTTGGAAAGTACTAGACTTTGTAGGGACTAGACCCCATTAACACCTCAGAAGCCCTGCACTTTAGCAAAACCTAGAGCGCTATCTAACACGCTGCATTACATGGCATTAGTGCTTCCTATATAAATATGGCTTCTGGTATATGAAACAGTAACCAGTACAACTAAAACCATCAGGAGATCCTCTCCAATGCTGGCAGGTTGTATTCACATCAAACACAGATTTAGATGAAAAAACTATTTTAATATGTTCTGCATTCCTAAAAATGATGACAGCCTTCAGAAACTAAGAGTCAATAAAAATGTGATGGTAGCTCTGCTTCTTACAAGAACAACATTGAATGAAATACAATAAAAGCTTCCTAACATCTTCCTCTTTACATTGAAAAACTTTATATTTAAATGTTGAAATGTCATTATGCAGCAAGACTTTGAAGATCACTTTGATAGCTTTTTGTTCCCCAAGGAGCTCATTACTGGTATTTTGGTGGAGACGGCGCTGCTGACAGATACAGGCCCCCTTATTAAACATTTTCTTTAATAGAGGGCTCTCGGCAGACTTAATCATGCCACTTTCAAGCACAGCTAACAATATCACTTGGCATATAGAAGATAAAGGCCGGATGCACCTTCTGTAAAGGTTTCACTGTGCTCCTTTTTTAATGGAACAATGGGCAGTGTTCATTATTTATTACTTACCAAGTCCTAAGAGATCAACGGTCATTTCTGGGGCTTTCTTTGGGCTGGATTTAACCTCCAGCTGTGGTTCTTTTCTCACAACCTGTAAAGAGAGACAAAGCGTTTATTAATAATAAGGTCCATAGAGGAATGCGCCCTCATACGTCTTCCTTTCTGGCCCTGTAGAGTATGTAAGACTGTTTAGAAGCATGTTCCATATCCCAGAAAAACTTGTACATGGCTTTATCATATGTCACACCATGCCATATATGGTACACAAAGAAATCCATGGGGGTGGGTTGGGATCTAGGACCACATTAACCAATTACGCTGTGTGTAGATCGAGTTTTTGGGACATGTTCAACATATATTCCAGGAAAGCTTGCAGCATATATGCTAAGAATGAAGAATAGAAAGACAAACTACTAAAAACAAACTAAATGTGTGTGAACCTAGGCACAAAAGATACTAAAACATCGGTTGGAAGACTGGATCTTTAAAAATGCGCAACCTGGAGTGTAGATGATCCATTCTATTGTAGATGGAATGGGAATGCATAACGATAGTATTGTGCATGTTCCTGCTAGCAAGAGTCTCAGTCAAATAAAAACTTGCCATCACACTTTGTTCCTTTAAACGGATTTCCACACCACCAATTTAAGAGAGCAGGGAGATATCCTACTCCTAGCATGCATCAGGTAAATATGCAGACTTCTACTGTGCACACACAAAACATAGTTTGGATGCATTTATTCTGCTAAGTGCCAGAACTTTGCATGGCAAGCCAGAGAAGACCTTTAACGCATGCACTATATACACGGAACACAATGGAATAATACAATTCTTCAATGGATCAGCAGTGTTTTTAAGCTAACAATTATTGCAGAATTATCCTCAGGTGTAAAAATTTCAGATGTAAATCCAGTACAAGATGAGAGAACACAGTCTAAGGATCAAGCAAGCTTAGAGTATATAAAATTAATTAACTGAGCCATGTTTCTGCATCTATTGTGGACCATGTAAAGTATGCAAATCTAGTGTCCCAAATATGATGGCAGGTATTGATAGCAGTGACCTGAATAAAAGCAGGTGTTAATTATCCTGTCACAACCATCACTTTTCATGCCACAGTTGGTATGTTCATTATTGCATGCAGGGTTGGAAAATGCATGAAATGCGTATCACTGTATATATAAAAATCTTGCCATCTAATTCTATAATATCACTAGTACCTGCCGCATACATTAAACAGTAGTATTTTAACAATCATGAATAAAATAACTGCTGTTTTAAAAGAGGCTTAGAAACATCATAGTAAAAACATGTTTAAAGGGAATAAGGCAATGTAATCTTACTTGCTGTTTAACTGAGGTTTGCATACTTAATTCATTAACTAATAAAACCCTATAGGTTTGCACAAGGTCCAGTAACCCTAATGATAGCCGACACTTGCTTTTCTTATGTTTTATTCTGTTCACTTGTCAGGAGTCGCCTCATTATCACAGACAGCATTAGAATGAAAGATAACACCTCTTATTATAGGAAGCGCCAGGTGATGGTCACAACTTATCTGTTCCCCTTCCCTGCTCAATGACCTCTGCACAGGTCACAAAGTATAACTAGGAAACTCTCCCATAGACATTAATGAAGATCTATGGAATTCCAAATGGGGACAGGAAAGCACATGAAATATTAGTGGCATTATTGTAATATAGCTAGGAAAGGCTACCTGCACATGGACATGTGTAATGTCTGGCAACAAACAACGGACCCCCCGTGTCATCTGTGTGCAAGGTCCGTTCATACCGATGACTTTAGAAAAGGACTGCTTGTGTCACAAACTGAACCTTCATCAAAATCTTGGCTTACCAAGCCAAACTAACCAAGCTTAGTTTTTTTTTTTGCTTTTTGGTCCAAATACACATTATCACTTACATTCAAACATAACCATGTGGACTGTTCAAACACAGCCAAAAGAAAGAATAAACACTGTTTGCAAACACGCTTCTGAAATCTGTGGATATTGCTCTCAGATAGGGCAGCATGTATCACCTGACATTTCTGTACATGGAGACATCTACTCATGTAAACACAAGCACTGAAGTATCAGGTTTATTATTTCGTCCAGACATCAATGACGCCCAAAACTCTTTTCTCCAAGGTTTTGTCACATCCACCTTGACAAACTTGGCATTATGTGGTAGTTAATGAAAGAGCTGAAGGTCACCATCTCAGAGGATATGGCAGGTGGAGAGCTTGATCGGTACAGTGAGCTTGTCAAACTATGACTAAGGCTTTGTAGCAAAAAGCTCGGGGAAAACAAAAAAACCCTCCTGTGGAGTAAAAGGCCACAGAAAGAGCAGAAAGATGCCCTTTAACCCAGCTAAGCAATTAAAGGTTCTGAAATGTCTGAAGTAAGAAATCCAGCCTTCATTATTGCTGTCACTGCTCCTGACCTCTTAGTCTCATGATGCTCTTAAGGCTCTGTCTATGCTCCTTCCTTACGTAAACACTGAATTAGTGGAAGGATGCAGCTAATTGTAGAACATCCAAATTCTGTTTTCTTATCTACCCTCAAATAAACCAATGAAAGATCAAAACCATCAAAGCACAATAATAAATGCCATGTTCTGACAAATGAGGAATGCAGTCAACTGCAAGACTATACAATAATGCAGAATACAATTTACGTTTCATAACTGCAGTACAGTAGCTGAAAATATAAAATCATTTGAACAAAAATTTATTTTCTCTCCACATTTGGCAGCTGCATCTCAGGAAATACCTAAGCCTTTAATTTAGCAGCATAGACCAACCGGTTTCCAAATTATTCAGATATTAAATATACAATTAAAAAAATTCTGATTTTTAAAATAGGAAAATGCCATACAGTAGGAGATAAAAACAAAAAGGAATGGCCAGGAGATTGCAGATACTGGCACTATTATTACCAAGACTAAATCAGTTTTAATTTGACAACTACACCGGTTAACAGAATCCAATTTCTGCCCTCACAAATTACGACTTATATGTTTGACGAATCCCCACTGTATGTGGTCCTGCGTACAATGTCAGCAACATAACCCCGTAATCGATAGATCCACTAATCAATGTTGCCACTAAAAATTGACTTCTGCGTCGGATGCATATGTTGATTTCTGCCACATTCTACGGAAATCTTCATTTGCTTATTAAGCTTGGAAATATGTCAAGGTCAATGATTCATCACCACGTTTTACTGGAAAGCTTTGGGTTGTATTATATTCTATCTAAACCAACCTGAGATCATAGTGTACTGAATATTTCCCTATTTGCATACACATAAAATCCAGATTTTCTGCAGAAATTGTGTGCGACTTATCAACTCAAGCACAAGTCTAGTGTGGGAAATGCATTGGTGCCAGACCACACACAAATGTATGTACTCACAGCCTGGCAGTCTTCTTATCTCGGGGTCCACAAGTTGCTGACCATATGGGGGAAGTAGACGGCAAGAAGAAGATGAAAGATTTGTAGTCCGGCCATCCTACTGTCCCCTTCCCCAACATTTCTTATCTGAGCTGCCTGCTGTTTAATGTGGAAGATGTGTACTGTTTAGAGATGAGCGAGTACTAAAATGCTCGAATGCTCGTTACTCGGGTCGAACTTTTCCCGATGCTCGAGTGCTCGTATTGAATAACGAACCCCATTAAAGTCAATGGGAGACTCGAGCATTTTTCACTGAAAGAACACAGTGAAGAACACATTGCAGATGTTCCGTACATCTGCCAACTTATCGGAAAACACGTGCGCCGAACGGTGTTAGTCACAATAGTATGTGAAGAACAATATGTGTGAAGAACACATTGCAGATGTTTCCATACATCTGCAATGTGTTCTTCACACATAAAGTTCTTCACATTCTATTGTTAAGAACACCGTAGTGTGAAGAACATGTGTGAAGAACACATTGCAGATGTTTCCATACATCTGCAATGTGTTCTTCACACATAATGTTCTTCACATACTATTGTTAAGAACACCGTTCGGCGCGCGCGTCTTCCGATAAGTTAGCAGATGTGTTATCTGCAATGTGTTCTTCACTGTGTTCTTTCTGTGCTCGGGCTGTGATGTGATCAGTCTCCAGTTCAGCCCCCGCTTCTCTCCTCCATGCCCGTTCCAACCCCTGCTCTGCTCTTCCATGCCCGTTCCAGCCCTTGCTCCACTCCACTTCAGCCTCCGCTCAGTGATTTCCGTTCCGTTTCGCTCTAGCCCTTGCTCCTCCACCGTTCGGCACTTGTGTCATCGGCTAAGTTAGCAGATGTTCTGAACATCTGCTATGTGTTCTTCACTTAAATGATCCTGTGTTGACTGTTTTAATTGTATTATTCACTGTTCTTCACTGTCTTTTCTTAATTAAATGCTCGATCTCGAGCAGGGGAAATACTCGTCCGAGCAACGAGCCGTTCCGAGTATGCTAATACGCGAACGAGCATCAAGCTCGGACGAGTATACTCGCTCATCTCTAGTACTGTTACATAGATATTATGCTGTACAATGTGCACATCTTCCATTCTTTAGCATGCCTGGTGTGGTGCCGAGCTCCCTGACACTGTGGGCCCTCTCCCTGCTGCTATGCCTATAAGTTGTTTTATCTGACCCAACAAAAGAGCCATGTGTACACAAGTGTTTGCAATTTTATAATAAAACCTGACTAGCATAACAAAAATGGAATAGAAAGGTTTGGTATAAAATAATGGAAGATAACAACGAACAGCTGAATCTTCTCAACCAGGAAGCTTATGTTTTACTGTATTAAATCATGAATAAATAAAGTGAATGAGCGGCAAAGGACTGTTAAGCAAAGGACTCACAAAACTTCATTATGCGAATGTGTTTTATAGGAAGCCAAGTCCTGACTCTCTACAGTTTTGCTGGAAAATGTGTAGCTATAAAAAAAGCGGTGACTGCACTGAATTATTTATGAGTGCAACTCACCTGCACAGTTGTGAATTTTTATACTGAAAAGACTGATCTTCTCCCTCATACCATTATGAGTGCCTACAACTGAACACAGCACAAAAGCCATATAATGTTCCATTTCCAGGTAATGATTTTATAGGATTGTACAGCTGTACGGTTTATTACACTGAACCAATGAGGGGGTTGATGCATGAAGCAGCGTACAATAGCTACTTTTCCATTAGCGGTCATCTTTATAATAAAGCTCCAAAATCAACTGATACAAAACAGATAAATCTGAGCATTGAGCAGTACTTATTTCATAACATTTATTTTTAGATTATACAAGAACTGTAACAGCAGAATATTTGTTATATTATATGTTTATGTCTGGAAAAAAGTGCTTTCCAGAATAGCGCTACATATACGGACAGTGGCACATTTACCACTTTAAGTATACCACGTTATTGCCAAAAATAACATGCAATTTGTATAAAGCGTTGCATAAAGTTTTTAATATAAATATGCATTTTATAGATTTTGATTACGGTAGTAATGAAGCATTTGTTGCAGAGTAATGAGAATGTATCCAGCGTGCATCCTTTCAGGAAACAAATCTGTCATATGTAAGTGAAAAGCAGCTAGTACACACCTTATACAGAAGGATAAACTAACCAGATTCATGTAAAGGATTATAGGATAAGATGCTGTATAACTTGTAATTTATTTATATCTCAGCTCCAAACGTCAAAGTTTCTGTGGCTTCCAGTATGGGATGCTGGTGGCTTGATGAGGTCATCACACCAATTGCGCCAGTGTGAACAGGAGAAGTGAGAGGATGGGTTTTGGCAAACACCGGTATTTAGGAGATTTGGCCATATAAAAAGACTTTGATAACCACCACTTTTTTTCAAGTGCAAGAAACTTGTTTCTCTATAAAGAAGGACATAACTGATCCACTAGAGCAGTTGTAGTAAACCTAGGTGGCACTCTGATCCCTCTAAGTGTGCACTGAGGCGGTTGCCCCAACTAAGAGTTTGCAAGACATGACTCAAGGCACCCCCCTGCAGTTCCAGGAAACCCAGGTCGTTCATAGCTGAATGGCTCAAAAGCGTGGAGAATGGCAAGCTTATCTATGTTCCTCTCCTGGAGATTAACATCATGGAAGTGTAGGAGATCTTCTGCCTGTTAAGTGCAAGGGATCGTGTGGTGCCTTTTTGACAATTTTTCACCATATACTTTAATTAACTCCTTATTTGATTATCTGGCTGGTCCGTTTTAAAGGACTTCTGAGGACCTTACGGTTCTATTAAATTATTAAAGACTTATATTTACTTGCCCATTTACCCACACTGCGAGATGGGTTAATGCATTAATTAATGCTTAATACCGATTACATTAGGATTCAAATTTGTCCCATCAGGAGTTACAGATACATATATATCATTTATATAAAAGTTTTTTGACTTTATTGGCCACTTTTCTAGATTCCTAATTTGAATTGTTTTGCGCCTTGTGCATGAACTTATGATAACTAATAAGTTGGAGCAGATTCTTGACATTGAGACAATTTGGGGGACCCACCGGATAGATTCATTTCACCCATTCTTCTATATTTGGGGTTTCTGTGCACTTTTATTGCACTTATTTAGTATGTATTATAGTTTAAAAGGAAGAAGAAAAAAATTATTTTGTGAGCACTTTTTTTGTGTATGTGTAATTATACCACATCACCCTTGGCAGGGCTGCGCCTGTTCTGTAATGTATCACTGGCATCAGTTATCTGTTAGCTTACTTATTTCTATTGCAAGTCCAGCCGCCATTTTAGAGACTTGACACCATTTTTGGTGCTCCAATGTCTTATTACATGGCACTTCCTGTCCGGCTCCATTTTTCTGTATACCAATCACTAGGAGCTCCTATGATACTGCCATGCATGAGTTCCTATTGCCTATGTATTATTTCCTGTTTATTCTCATACTACCCATTTTGATTTTGCAGCTGTAGTCACTGGGTAGATGAAGGAGAGAGACATATAAAAAGGTAACTCAATTTTTGAATGGCTTCATACCCCTGAGAAAAATCGCCTGTGTGACTATACGCATGAGGAGCCTACCACCCCAGTCAGGGTCTGTATTTGTTGCTTCACACTTGGTCCTTGGTATTTATGTGGCCAGGTACCTTGGGATTTGCGTAGGTTAAACCTTTTAAAGGAATTTTATCTGTTATGTGTTAGGTTTGGTTTTTGACCGCATTGTTATAGCTCTCATGAGACTGGCTCATGTGGCTACTTATCGAAAAAGGTGATCTTTTTGTTGCATACCAAGGAGGAGTACATCTTCTACAATATTTTCCTGAGTTGGGTGCCTATCTATTGTCATTCATTTGCATACAAACGGCCAGCAACTACCAGACTGTTTTATGTCCAGGGCTAGGGGATTCAGTGGTGTTACGAAACCGTCTGTTTTTCATTTGTGTTGAGTGCATGTTGGTACTTTTTAATTGCTCTTAGAACGTATATGTACAGTATCTGTGCTTGTCTGCATTTGATAGAAATAAAGATTGTTCTTTTTATGATCTTTTTGGTTCATACATGGTACACTTCCGTTTTTTGGATACGATTATTGCATACTAGAGTGTGTAAGCATTATTTGTCATTTAGCTGTGCATACCCTTTCCTTTTTTGGACAACCCAGGACATGACACATAATGTGCTCCCTGAAAATGTAGGTTTGGAGAGGGCCAGATTATTTTTGGAGCTCCTGCTGTGGGCCCCGCGATTCGCCCTGTTCAGTGGGACCATGAATGGGTGTTACAATGATGATACAAATTTTCCCCTCCACATTTTAGCCATATTGGTAAACTCAGGACTCTGATACAGTTTCGGCAAGGCAGTTAACAATACATTGCTTCCGTGTTGGCACCTTGCAATAAACACATGAGTTTTGGAGGTTGTTGGGGCATTCAGTCTCTCAAAGATTTGACATCAACATAAAATGGAGAGTGAGAAGGCAGATATACATCTACCTGTGCTGCTCTCATTATCACTTGCATGTGTGACTTAAAGACATTTGCATTTGATTATTTTCCCCCGTCAAGGATCTGAAATCAGCTGCCTGGCAGACGATGGCCACTCCAACTGGGAGCCAGCTGTACCCTAGTGACAAGTCAACATAGAAAGAGCAGACCAGTTATACTGAATATTTCCCTACACACCTATATTTCAATCTGTTCAACCACAATATGCTGCAAGTAGACTAAAATGCATTTTTCATACATCAGGCTCTCATTAAAATATAAAAACAGATGAGTAGAAAAAAGTAAAGAAATTAATCTGTTGAAGCTATAGTGCTAGCAAAGACAGCAGAATCCTGGGCAAAGAAAAGATGTTTCATCATTTAACAGCAAGGAAATCCGTCCAGCAGGTCAAAGGTGCCTTTAGTACAAGCCTTAGGCTTTTCATATATATTAGATTTTATCAAAATACTTTAACACTTTGCTGTTGAAATAATACACTATCCCTCACAGTCCAGCATGGTATGTAGGAAAACTCATCCGTGAAGAATTATTTGTTTTGTCACATATCAAAAGAAGGATGAATGTCACCAGCGTTGGCCTTTTCAGTCCAGAACTCACCTTTCGTATGAACTAATAAAATATGGTACCCAGATATTTTTGGATTTAGTCTGAAGCAAAAAACAAAAGAATCATCTTCTACAATAAGAGGAGGCAAATAACCAGTCACAATGACAACTAGACTACTAGACTCTGCATTTATTTCATTTAACAAAAGTGCAGAGAATCTAGTATTCAAGACTTTCTGAGACTGCTTCTATTCTGTACCGCATACTGTGTTATTGGGGATACATTAACCTCATTTCTTTTAAAACATTCTAAATGTAATGTCTTTACTCAGACGTCCATTACCCAGTATGACCACACAAAGAATGCACTTCTAAGAAAACATTAAAATATTTCTATTAATGTCCTCTGCGGGTAACTGGTCTTTTAACATGACTATGTGAAACAAAGCCCTATACAAAGCAGGTTAATTTCTATGCTTTGCCTAGATCTGATCCCCAGGAAATAACAGTGAAGAGAGTCTTGCTAAAAACATATTTGAAGAACAAAAAGCTTAGAAGTAGTATTTTGCAATTAATCATAAGATTTTTTTTTTCTCTGAATTTTTCCCCCAGAGAAAATGTGGTTGCATAAATCTGTTATATAAATAATTCGCAATGGACACCTGCCAAACAAGTCTTAGATTGGATTCACACCACTGTATGCCTGCCAGGCTATAGCCGGGCGGGTATAAATCCAGCACTATGGAGGGGTGACCGCTCTCCTCTCCACAGAGATGCACAGCGAATGGCCGTGCACACAGGGGGAAATATAGCGCATGTCCAATATTTTTCCTGTGTATGGAGCAGTACGGTGCCGCACGCGTGGCACCGCATCGCTCTGTGCAGCCATTTCCGTCTATGGGGAAAGCATGTATGGCTGCAACCTTGCGGCCGTACATACATTCAACATATAATCGTGTGAATTCAGCATTTTTCCCAGAAAAAGAACATAACATGATTATTATTAACATTATTATTATTATTAACAAACAGAAAATAGCACGGATTGACCATAGTGATGTGGAAGAGACACCCAGCATCATAGGGATATATGTTGCAAGGAATCCCTTCTTCCCCACTAAAAGCATCACCAAACTGTAATTGTCATGACATATCAATACTATGTTTGTCCATTTTTTGTGGATCCATCGGCTTGGTGTGCAGGCAAGTAAAAGAAAATTGCATGCTGTAATTGGGGTAATTGGTTTGGGGTTCAAAAACATGGCTGCTTTCTTCACGAGTAGTGCGCACTACCACAACTAAGTGCCATTCATTTCTTTACAGCAGAGCTGCAAAACCATGGTCAGGTATGGCACGGTTTAAAGAAGAAAGCAGTCATGTTTTTCAACTGCTGGACAACCCCTAAACATGCAAGATGCTGGAATCTATCCTATATGTGAAGGTGCAGGAGTGGAGGTGATAAGTATTTATTTTCAAACATTTTTTCCCCTCTTTTTTTTTAAATTAAAACTTATTTTTATTTCCTATATGTATATATACATGCTATATCTGACATATATATACACACACGCCTTTCATATAGGGGAGTGTGTGTATAATAATATATATTATACACACACACACACACACACACACACACACACCCCTATATGAAAGGAATATATATCTTAATCATAATTAAGCCAACATTTTATTTTTGTTGCCTATTTTTTGGAGTTTTTCTTTTTTTGCGCGTTATATGAAATTTATGTTTGTCAGAATAAATTGTACAGTAAAAGACAGTTCCTTGTGGTAAAGGAGGAATCAAATGCAGCAAAATCATCTACTCAACTTTCATTCACTCATTTTACTCTTTGGTAGTGTGAATGACAAGCCATGCTTCCAGTGTCATCTACTGACAGGCTGTCCTCATAAGCATAGCTCTGAAGGCCGTGTTCACAAAGCTGTATTATATAAGTACAGTGCAGTGAGAACTTCCACTGTGCATCTTACAGCTCAAATCCATCAGAAGAAAATGACAACAAACAAGCAAGATAGACAGCACAACATGCACAAGAGTGAGAACCATAAAAGTAATACAATTTAGGAGATAAGAATAAGAACATTAAAAAAAATTAAAATTAAGGACTTTTTGATACTTGGGGGTGGTGTCAT
>WNYA01002137.1:0-36972 GCA_019512145.1 Engystomops pustulosus
CTCACCTCTGCAGGGACCCCCTTTAAGCATGGCACGCTGGTTAAAGAGCTCATGGATGCTCTCTTACTTCCACAAGAGGTGAGGATAGTAAAAGTTAAAGCACACACAATTTGGTAACTCCACAAGCCAAGGGCAAGTATGTGGCTGACGGGATGGCGATGGCAGCTGCACAGATGGAGCCCGGAGACTGTCCTGAAGTCTCAGTGGTGAGTTCTGAGCTAAAAGTTTGATCCACAGGCAGAGATCGCATTAACCCCTCCACAAGCGTCATAGACGCTTCCAAATACAATATTACTCTTTGAAAAGTCCCCCATACGTCTAAACACGCACTGACTTTTCCCTGTGACTGGGGAGACTAAGGAGCTGAGCAGCAGCAGTTGTGCTATGTCCTGCGTCCTGACAGCTCGGCCCCCGCACAGCTGCTGCTTTGAAGTTATTGTGGAGGCGCAGGTGACCTGTTCTGTGTGTGACCCCGAGCAGTGCAGCAGCGGGACACAGCCCCTCCCTGACCTGATGCTGTTTCTCTATAGCCGGGCCAAAGTGGGCGGAGCTACCGGAAGCCACGCCCACTCCCCATGCCGCCCCATGTCTCTGTATGATAGTTGTGGCAGATATGAAAGGCTGGGGCTGTACCAGAGGACAAGGTGACAACAGATCAACCAGGGAGCTGGGGTCTGACTCCATAGTGAGTAATCACATCAGTGTAACACCTGCAGTAGCCTGCTGCCCAGGCAGGGTTATACATGGAGGGGCATATATCATGTCTCAGGGACACCCCAACCATGACTATCACTGTATCTATAGGGGTCACCAGGATGCCCCCAGGGTAGGAGACTTTACCTACGGTTGGTGCAACACGACAATGACCTTCTTTAACATTGACAGCACAGGTAACCCTGTATTAGCAGTGTCTGATGTGTACCGGATTTGTGGGGATAGGAGAGTCAGGTCAGGCCTAGAGGCTGGGAAGGTGAGTGTACTGCGATAAAATTTGTGCATTCCTTCCTCGTGATCCCCAGGTACCCGGCTCTTCCCGGCACCCCTGGTGGCGGTGGGTACCGGGGTAATGGTATGGGCGTTAGTGTGAATTTGCCAAAAAAATTAAGGCAAACACTGAAGCCAGCCCTTATTAATGAGCACCGTCATCTAGCCGGCACCACTACTATGGCAAACTATGAGTTTGTTGCAAAAAAAGAAATCACACCATTTTTAACAAATATACATTTAATTGAACAAAGAACGCAGACACACCCTCGTTGACCATTTTATTTGTTAGAAATGCCAGTCATCGACGTAATCCTTCGAATACGAAGTAGTCCACAGCATTCACAGTCCTGGAAGACACAAATAACACACACTGTGGCGGATGCACTGAATTATTGTGACATGCACCCGCTCAATAAGAGGTCCCCAAAATGGTATTAATGTAAGTGTCATCTCATACCGCATAAATGACACCTTAAAGAGGGCCTGTCACCCAGAAATTCGGCACTAGATGTTACTAAAGTAATCAGCTCCTAGTGCTAAACCAAACGCAGCGGTGTTACACAGAAACCTCTGATAACGCTAACTAACACCACCGCGCTGTACACTACAAACGCCGGACCGCTCTCAAAGTGGCGAATTCATGAGGGGGTGGGATTGTGGGCATGACACGCGGCAGTCACCGCCGGCCTATGGAACGAGCGGGCCGGTCAGGGGAAGAGGGACCGCCCCTCATGAATACGTCGGACCCCTTTGAGAGCGGTCTGGCGTTTCTAGGGTACAGCGCAGCGGTGTTTGTTAGTGTTATCGGAGGTTTCCGGTAGCGCTATCAGTGTAGCACCGCTGGGTCTGTCTTAGCACTAGGAGTAGCTTACTTTAGTAACATCTCTGGGCGCGATCACACGTTGCGTTTTGCCTGCGTTTATATTGCGTTTGAAATGCATTACAACAGCTGAGGAGGCGATTTGCCTAATTAAATTACTGTTTACGCTTGTTAACGCATGCGTTGACATTGCATTTAGAGTGCGTTCTGTAAACGGAAACGTTAACAGTAATGTAATTAGGCAAATCGCCTCCTCAGCTGATGTAATGCATTTTAAACGCAATGAAAACGCAGGACATAACGCACCGTGTGAACGCGCCCTCCTCTCCACTTCTCCTCAAAAGTGCTGGGGTCGGATGTTGTCGCCACGCGTATTGGGGGAGTAAACCGTGACAGAGCAGCCGGATGTCTGAACTATTCAAGGCAAAAGCGCTGGGGCAAACAGTGATTACATGTCGTAAAGGTCCCGGTACTCTTCTGTCTTCCTGGGCTAGTGGTGCGCGGTTTTTTTTTCTGATTTTTCTCTAATTGCGTGTACGCAAGAAAGAACACGGGTCCCGTACGGTCCGTCCGATGAGGTCATTGGTGGACTAGCCGGACCGGAAAAAAAAAAAGGATACCGCGGGGACATGTAAGACCAAGAACAGATCACAATGATTAAGAACGACGCTAATCCCTTGGCCGAGGAAGAGGGGAGAGCATGTGATGCACGAGGAAATTGTATTTTTGAAAACCGGTCTTCATGGAGCCAATATTTTCTCCAAATTGGTGAAACATATGTGGATCTATGGCATGTAACATAGAGTGTGGCCTAAACAACTCATTTCGGGGGGGGTATACCAAGCCAGGGGGGAGATGATGTCAAGGAGACACAGCACTTTAGGATAGATACGGACGCCGTGATGGTCACTTTCGAGTACCTGTTAATGCCGTTTGGGACTTGGATAACAAGAAACTCACAGCCGGGATAGAAGAACCGGTCTGTCCAGTGAAATGAAGGTCGATTAACGACATTTTTAGAGACTGGGAGGGTACTTTATGTCTGGTGTATGTGGTCTATTGTGTAGATGGTATCAGGATCCGGGGGACATCCTTGTTTTCGTCATCGGAGGCGTAACCTTGAACCGCACCAAGTTCATGGTACTGGAGCAAGAGGGATCACTGTGAAGGCGTGCGTGTTAGGGCCAATCGCCATGCAAATACTGACCGAAAGCTCCGAAGAAGGGTGTATAATTCCAAAATACAGAACAAGCAGATCAAACCGTTTAAAAACTGCTAAAAGAAGACAAATTGGCTCGATTTTTAAGGAAATCTCGAATGACCATGAGCCATTCTCCAGAGTGGTAAATCCTGCAAAGTTGTCTGCGGTTCTTCAGTGGCCAAGGCCAGTGCATTAGGACTAGCGCGGGTCTAGAAGAGGGATAGGCAGCGGGTTTCTAGCTTGATGTGTGCGAAGTATGACTAAACCGGAGGGGATAACATGACCCAAAGGGGGGGAAGGGAAGGGTAAAGGGGGTACTTAAAGGACCAAGGCAGTAGATCATACCATCAGCACTTGCCTCCAATCAGCATGGGTAATATACGAGAGGGCACCGGGGGGAGCCGCTAGTGTGTCGGGGGGCTCACGATCAAGAAAAAAGGGGTGCTAACGGGAGCCCACGAGCTACTGGCCTTCGTCTGCTGGGAGGCCTTCACACACGAACTTAAAGTCCAAGTTCGCTGTCAGCCCCAGTACTGGTACGTCCCGACAGGAAACAGGCAGAAGGCACTTTAGGTGGGCCATGCTGGGAAGGTATATGGACACCTCGGGTGGGGGGGGGCGGCGATGGGATCAAGTGGCTCGACGGCCGGAAGGGGTCCCAAAGGCACGAAACTTGAAGTCACCGATGCTGGATTGATATATGTTCGAATCTCGAAACGAAGAGTGTCTCGGCTCCGCTGAGGACGGAGTTAATTCCATAGAAGCATCGGGAACGGTGTGTGGCGATTCAGCGTATAGAGCCGGTATAGTGGGAAGAGGTGGAACGGTTAATCCGGAAAGGAACCGGAAGGGGGACAGAAGGAGGGAAAAAGAAGAAAGGAAGTGGGGGACTCTGTCAGTCACTGTGTCGATTACCAATTTGAGATTTCGTCCTATCAGCACGGTGTGACACCATCTTGGAACTGCTTTTTGCTATTTCTCGCTTTCGGGATCTTGCTTTATTCGGGCTAAATTCAGGCCTTGTATACGGAACCGACAGAGAACCGGTTAAAAACTTCAGGGTACTCGTGAAAGGGCACTCCAATCGTGCTCAGCAGCGACTAACAATACGGAGGTCCAGGCCCGCTGCTTGTGTCATGTCCGCATGGTCCAGAGGATCCACAACCAAAACTCTCGATCCTGACAGAAATTTTATAAATAATAAGAACATCCAGAGAACTTTCGTCAGATGTCATAGTGGGCAAAGGGTCTGTCTGTACAAAGGGTTGTCTGTCATCCGTGGTCCTTTAAGTAGGGGACCGCCTGTAATAATTACAGTTTTTACATGCTGCCACAGACTTTTTCTCTGTCCATCTTGCGTCACAAAAACAGAAATAAAAAAAATCACAAGTTGTCTGCGAAATTATCCCGATGGACACACTGACCCAGGGTTCTACTCTAAAAATAAATCTCTGATAATATCCAAAACAATCAAAGTTTATCCATAGAACTGTAAAGGCTGTAAGAATCCTTAACCTCAACAAATTGGAGTAACTTTAAAATACAGAAAACAAATTGGATAAGATATCCCCCCTGTGACTTATCCCTGCTTGAATGTGGGACCGTGTAGGTTTGGTCCATACCGATAATATTGTCAATGCATACAATTTCAAAAACTAAAAATAAGGATATGTTCTTTAACGGGGCTTGAAATATTTCAACAAACTCACATCACCAAAATGTAACTTTAACAATATAGGACTTATAGAGAAAGAAAGAAGGTGACTAAAAGTGGTGGGCATGATATTTAGTGTTTTCAGATACTCTCATGTTTTTTGTGTTGGATTTATGAATTGTCTGTGTGTACTAAATAAAATAAAATGATAGTTTTTTGTGATTTGGCCTTTATGACGCACTTTTTTTTTTTTTCCCTTTTTTGTAATATTGAGAAGGGCTGTGTTGTCGGCATAGTTCTACTATACTATGATTTGCTATGTGCAGAGCCTCATTGTCCATATTTGGTTACTAAAGTTTAGTGTATGTTAGTAAGAGGAAGTGGAAAGGGCATATTTGATATAGAGCAGAAATCTGCAGGGTATAATGTGCTCAGAAAACCATTTCTGCTTTTCTTTAATAATGTTCAAGACTCATTCTATTATATAATTTACAGACTTTTTAAAATTATAATCCGGCAATATTAACCCCTTCACACTCTGCAGCAGATTATCCGCCGCGTGCTCTTAGGGTGTATAGGATAAGTCCTCTTCATACAGAGATGGGCTTTGCGGCATATTGCATATTTTTCTGATTATTTAAATTGATTTAAACACAATAAGAACACTGAATTGAATTGCTCAAAACATTGGGTGCCATTACTACTGCCATCAATGGGGCTGTTTTATTATTGATCTTTTCATAGACCTTAAGAGAACCCGTCGGCAAAATACCCCCCTAAACTAAATAAATTTTTCACAAACTGCTATTAGAGAGCATTGCCTCTATCCCTTCATTGTGCCTCTACATCCTGTAACCTAAGCATGAGGTCCTAAGCTGTATGCAAATGACCTGTGAAATGTCCAATAAGCATTAGCATATTCAAGTCAGCTGTCCACCTTCTATTCATGATGGGGGCCAGCCACACCCCCAGTGCTTGACTGACGTCTGTATAATGATGTGAGGTTGTATAATGATGTGCTTCCTGGTGCTGGTGGCCATGCCCCCTGCAGCCTGTGTGTGCAGTGTGTGTGAATAGGAGAGAACAACAGCTCCAGCAGCCATGTTACAGCAGAACATGTCAGGCACTTGTGTAGCTGACGTCTGTGTCTCTCACATGTGAATTAGGAGGATGCAGCGTGTGCAGCAGATGCAGCACACACACTAACTATAACATTACTATCCTTTACACCAGACATGAGCAAGGGAGGGAGGAGTGGGAGGGGGAACAGGGATGACAATCACTGCCTCTGACCATGTTGACCATCTCTCATTTATATAATAAAGAAAAGATGATTTTTATAATAATAATGATGAAATAACTAGATTAAAGGGCTGGGATGGAACTTTGAGATCTGCTCCAACAGTTAGTAGTGACAGGACTAGTGACCAGACCTGATGACAGGAGGTCCTTTAAAGGGCTTTTTTTCCTATCTTGACAACATACTTACGCAGTCTGAACCCCCTATTCCCCCCGACTTTTTACTAAAGAGACAGCACTGGACCCCAGGGCCACATCAAGCCCTTCTGCTACCTGGGGCAAGAATGTTAGAGACGCCCAACTTATCAGGGACATTTATCATACTGAACTCATGCTTGTGAACTGCATATGATGATGTCCCCACCCTGCCGCCCCACAGGATACATGAGGAGGCTCTATGACCTCCCTATGCTTGCCCTGGCAATCCAATTCTATGCCAGGCAACGTTTGTAGTAGTATTGCACCCTTACCTACTGACCGTTAAGTCACACAAGGAATGATTTCATCTTTACATTGTATAAAGTTAAATCAGAGAAGAAATTGATGCTCTAGGGTGCTCAACAAGGCAGGTAACTTCACAGTACAGTTTGGTTTTCTCACAGATTTGTAAATCATAGACACTGTACTTGCAGATATACAGACAGTCTTCTGTACGTAACCTACCATGCTAGCACCAACCACAGGTACCGCAACCTACAGATGCGCCAGTGGAGCATCTGTATCATTAAAAGATACTGTAAAAAGTGCGTATGCTGCAATACAGTAAGTATTGGAGTATGTGGTAGGAACAATCAGACCATTTAAGGGTTAAAGTATCCTAGATTGTCTAAAAAACAAAAATTAAAAAAAAAATAAAGGTTAAAAATCTCTAAAAAAATTAAAAAATTAAACATCTCCCTTTCCTAAACTGATAATAAACATAATAAACTGTAAAAACTCACTAAAATGTTTAGTATCACCTTGTCTCACAAATGCCCGACCTATCAAATATTAAAACTGTTATTCCCTGTGGTGAACCATAAAACGGAAATAGCGCCCAAATGTCTGAAATGCTCATTTTACACCACATACAAAATTTAATAAAAGGTGATCAAAAGGTGCACAGTTGTCAACAAAGGTAACAATGAAAACATCAGCTCATTTCACCAAATGACACTTCACACACAGCCAGGTACAACCAAGTAGAAAAAGTTATTAAGCGTCAGAAAGATGGCTATGTTTTCGTACCCCATTCATTTAATTATTAAAACACCATAACCCCATATAGATTTGGAATCCCGCCTTGATCAATACCAACCAAAGAACAAGTAGATTGATTATTTAGAGCCGCACAGTGAAAAGTCATGAAACTGAACAGCAAGCGAGACGGCAAACACGTTTTTTTGACAATTTCACCACATTCTAATTTTTTTCCAGCTTCCCCAGTATACAGCAATAAGAATAATAAATAACATCATTTAGAATAAATTTGTTTCACAGAAAATGAAACCCTCAAACCGCTATGTACAACGGAAAAATGAAAAGTGCATGGGATTTTTTTAAGGTGGGAGTGAAAATAAACAAAACTCAGTGACAGTGGTGCTATAGAAAGGGAACTCTTGTGCCTGGTGTGATGTGTAACTGGCCATAGTGTAATCGATCCTTACTTTATTTTTGGTGACTATACACCTTGGATGCCTTTTGCTGTGTTGTGTCCCGAGCTTTTGTGCTTATTGTCATCTTGCACCTCACTTATACTTATTGACCAACAATTTTGCTCTGTGACACATTGGGGCAGATTTATCAAGCAGTCCCTGAGGCCCCTTCTACAACACTGGCCGTTTTTTCACGCCGAGTTCTGCGCGTGCATTTGACGCGCAGAACTATCACCTCGCATTGCACTCTGTTCCCATTGTATTCAATGGGTCTTTATCTCCATTTGCGTGGTTTTCAACGCGCGTGCTTGCATGTGTGATTTTACACACATATATATTGTTCTTCACAGCTCTTTTGTTCGCACCGCTCCGCGCGTATCTCCCGACAAGTAAGCAGATGATGCCGAACATCTGTATCATTCTGCACTGTGTCTGCACTGGTTGTTTGTTTATCTTACAAATGATCCTGGGTCACTGTGTTCACTGTGTACAATATTTTATTCTATTCTTCACTGTTCTCACATCTGCTAAATTGTCGGGAGATAATATACCGCGGAACATGAAGAATTGATCGCAGATGTTTTGCAAATTATCAGAAGACATTATTTTTCAATTAAATAACACATTTTAATCCCAAACCATGGTCCCTTTGAAAACTGCTCGAGGTCTCCCATTGAAACGCGCGTCAAAAATGCGCCGAAAACGCAAAAACAACGCTAACAACATGCGCGTGAAAACGCAAAAACGCAATTACTCCAAGGAAAAATGGAACAAAAACGCAGCCAAAACGTCAGTTTTTCACGCATTGCACCCTGACGTGAAACGCAACGCTAGTGTGCAAGAGGCCTGAAAGTCGAATATTTCCATTTGCCCAGGCACCAATCACAGCTCACTTTCATTTCATTCACCAGTGCTCATGAATATTTTAAAGGGAGCTGTGATTGGTTGCCATGGGCAATTGGAAATATTCTGACTTTCAGACGCTTGATAAATCTGCGCCCCATTTTGTTCATCTTTCTGAACTTTTTATTCAATCATAAAATTGGAGCACAGTGCAACCAAGCTTAGCTGAGGAGAGCTGTGACTCTTGTTATGCCTTGCTCACTGGAACTGACCATAAGAAAAAGGCGGGAAAGGAATCTGAGCTGAGTGTAGTCTTTAACAAAGATTTAAAATATTACAATCTGAGGTAAAAATCAGAGAAAGGAAGCCAAGAGATGAGAGGGGATGTATGTACTAGAGAGAAAGAAGATATATCTGCCCACCAAAATAAAATGTGTCTGATTTCATAGGAGAGAAAAGTAGATCTCACATTGAGGTGTAGGAAAGATTCCATTGTAAAATAGTACTGAGGAAGATATAAATATAAATCTTCTATAAAAAGGTAATTGAAAATAAACTGTCTGGAAAAAAGTGTGTTATACAATACAGCATATTCCCAAACTAAGATGAAATCCCAAATGGCAGCTGAGGAGAAGTACACAAGGAGATAACAGCCATCAGCCATTGCTCTCCTTATTCGATTGTGTAGTGACAGGGCAAGTTGAATAAAGAGATAATTCGTCTTAAAACCTATTATTGTAAACCGGTGTGAACCACCCACAGCCCACAAACTTTGGGTTGGTGGCCGACACCCTGCTGTCTGCAGAACCACATGAGAGCTGCCATCATGATAAGAATTACCACAGTCACCGTTGTAATTGCAGCATAATTCCCTGGAAATGTATTTTCTATTGTTAATAGAATAGCATTCAACCGTCTGCAAAATCACAAGAGAAATTATACATTAAGCATAGCAGTGGTCTCTCAATAAAAATAAGCAGATCTCCCAGAGAAATCAAAATCGTTTTATAATATATTACTTTATGGGGGGGCCCCATTTAATATGAGGTTGGCTTAAAAGGTAATTTTGGTTTTGTAGGCAAGTAGTGAGTCAGAACTTCGTGTAGCTCCCCATATGCAGTGGTGGTGAACCTATGACAAAGGGTTACTCAAAGCTGGGCTTTAAAGTTTTACTTAGATAGATAGTATATATATATATATATAATATATATATCATATTATATATCTTATATATATAATAGATATACATTGATAGAGGTAATGAGATAGAGATAGATGAGATAATATAGATAAAGATCGGATATGCATAGATAGATATGAGTGATATGTGTCATTGGTCAAGCGCCATGTGCTTGTTATGAGTGCCAGAGACAGGTACCTCTGTAGCAATAATGTTTATAGGCTATCCTGGCCTCAGTGGGCCTCACTACTTGTGTGTGTGTGTACAGTAAAGCAGGTAAGCAACTTGTTGGTAGACATACATGAGATGGTACAGTGTTAATGGCAGCTTGTGTTGATAAAGAGCCTGAGACCACAACCACTGTGTGTGAAGCCAATACAGGAGAGTCACTAACAGAACATGGTGCAGCTGGGCACAGAACTGTGTATAACAGTCTGCATCTCCTGAGAACCTGTGTGAATCACAGCAAACTGTAAGTCAGAGTCCCTGATAAGACTGCACAATGCATACCTCCCAACCGGTCCCTTTCGGCGGGACTGTCACGTTTTTTTTAGCCGTGTCCCGCCCGCCCCGGTATTTAAAAGAATGTCACGCTCTGCTCTGCATTGTCCCGGTCCAAAGAGCTGAGTCCCGTCTCCTGTTCCCGGGACACATCGGCTGCAGAGACAAAGGAGACACGCCGGTGCCTGTGAAGTCTGAGCTCACAGTACAGACAGAGCAGAGCACGTCACAGCCCCCCTCTCCCTCCCCCGTCCGCCCCCCCTCCCCCCTGTGTGAGCTGCCGCGGGATGTGTGAGGAGGAGGGGGGGGGGTCACCTGCAGAGCGGCTGCTGTGCTTCAGTCCTGATCTCTGCTCCCTGCACGGCACAGCAGAGCATGGCGAGCACAGCCCCTCCTCCCCCCTGGTGAGCTTCCGAGGGATGTGTGAGATGGAATCATCAGGGGGGGGTTCACCTGGGAGAGCGGCTGCTGTGTGACCCGGCCATGGACCCTGCAACTCCTCTGCTCCTTCTCCTGAAGCTGTGGAGGTGCAGGGAGCAACACAGAGAAGAGAGCAGCACCTTGTATGATGTGCCCCTCCTCCACAGCTAGCCAGACGTCCGCATCTGCACAGCAGGGATGAGGTTTGGACACATGAGCCTTACCCCCACATAACCTTTATGCTGTGTGACAGGAGAAATATATCAGTACTTGTATGTCAGCATTGACGTACAAGCCCTGAAATAATCGCAATATCACCGCATCTCTAACACCCACGATCGGAGCCGACGTCCGATCGCGGTTGTTAACCCCTTACAAGTACGCGGCAAGCATGACCCGGCGTGTGAGGGGGTTCCCGCTATGGATCGGATCCCCACGCCGCTTACCGGGGGATTCGATCCTCTTCTGGGCACTCCGAGGACTGGCATGTGCCCCGCAGCTGCCCGATGTCCCTGCCAGTCTGCTTACAATGAAAAAGTATTGTAGAGCAGTGTATCAAGCATCGCTGGTTCAAGTATGGAAAGTAAAAACATGTAAAACACTGAACACTACACACACAGAATAAATAAAAATAATAACTAAAAATAAGCCCCTAAATGTCACTTTCCTATAAAAACACTTAATAAAGTATAAAACACCAACAAACACACAAAAAAACCGCCACATATTTGGTATTGCCGCGTCTTAACAATCTGTATAATAAAAACAGAATCATTACTGGACCCGCCCGGTCAACGCCAGGGAAAAAAAGGAAAAAACTTTCTGAAAAAAGATCATTTTTTAATAATACCTTTAAAAAAAATTTTCCTAAAGATGTGATAAAAAAAAAGTTCTGCACTCTAAAATCAGACACTAAAAAGAACAACTCTTCTCGCAAAAAATATAAAACATGTAAAAAATGTTTAAAATGGCCATACTGTCCTAAAAATGGTAACATTGAAAAAATTATTGTGTTTTTAGATTTTTAAAAATGTAAATCTTTTTGTAGAAAAAAATTCTTCATTTTGCCATACTTTGAGGCCAATAACTTTTCTATACTTCGGGTGTGTGGAGCTGTGGAAAGAGGACCTGTCACCCCCTGAAAAACATCACTATTTTAGCATCATCATCTTTACATATGCTAAACTTTTTTATTTTTCGTCTGACAAATCTGGTTAGGGGCTTATTTTTTGCGAGAAGAGTTGTTCTTTTTAGTGTCTTACTTTAGAGAGCAGAACTTTTTTTTATCACTCTTTAGGGCATTTTTTTTAAAGGTATTAATTAAAATGATCTTTTTTCGGAAAGTTTTTTCCTTTTTTTTTCCCTGGCGTTTACCGTGCAGGTCCAGTAATGATTCTGTTTTATTATACAGATTGTTACAGACGCGGCAATACCAAATATGTGGCGTTTTTTTGTGTGTTTGTGTGTTTTTTTTTTTAAAGGTATTTATTAAAAATGATCTTTTTTCAGAAAGTTTTTTCCTTTTTTTTCCCTGGCGTTTACCGTGCGGGTCCAGTAATGATTCTGTTTTATTATACAGATTGTTACAGACGCGGCAATACCAAATATGTGGCGGTTTTTTGTGTGTTTGTGTGTTTTATACTTTATTAAGTGTTTTTATAGGAAAGTGACATTTTAGGGGCTTATATTTTTATGTATTTATTTTTTATTTATTCTAGTGTGTAGTGTTCAGTGTTTTTACATGTTTTTACTTTTCCATACTTGAACCAGCGATGCTCTGATACACTGCTCTACAATACTTTTTCATTGTAGAGCAGACTGGCAGGGACATCGGGCAGCTGCGGGGCACATGCCAGTCCTCGGAGCTGCCCAGAAGAGGATCGAATCCCCCGGTAAGCGGCGTGGGGGATCCGATCCATAGCGGGAACCCCCTCACACGCCGCGGTCATGCTTGCCCGCGACTTGTAAGGGGTTAACAACCGCGATCGGAGTCGGCTCCGATCGTGGGTGTTAGAGTGCGGTGATATTGCGATTATTTCAGGGCTTGTACGTCACAATGCTGACATACAAGTACTGATATATTTCTCCTGTCACACAGCTACAGGTTACTGTGGGGGTCAGGCTGTGTCCAACCTCATCCCTGCTGTGCAGATGCTGGACGTCTGTAGCTGCTGGAGGAGGGGCACATCATACAAGGTGCTGCTCTCTCTCCTCTGTGTTGCTCCCTGCACCTCCACAGCTTCAGGAGAAGGAGCAGAGGAGTCTGCAGGGTCCATGGCCGGGTCACACAGCAGCCGCTCTCCAGGTGACCCCCCCCCTGATGATTCCATCTCACACATCCCTCGGAAGCTCACACAGGGGGGAGGAGGGGCTGTGCTCTGCCATGCTCTGCTGTGCCGTGCAGGGAGCAGAGCTCAGGATCTGAAGACACAGCAGCCGCTCTGCAGGTGACCCCCCCCCCTCCTCCTCACACATCCCGCGGCAGCTCACACAGGGGGGAGGAGGGGCGGCCCGGGGGAGGAGAGGGGGCTGTGACGTGCTCTGCTCTGCTGTACTGTGAGCTCAGACTTCACAGCAGCCGCGCTGTCTCCTTTGTCTCTGCAGCCGATGTGTCCCGGGACCAGGAGACGGGACTCAGTCTCTTGGACCGGGACAATGCAGAGCAGAGCGTGACATTCTTTTAACTACCCGGGGCGGCGGGACACGGCTAAAAAACCGTGACAGTCCCGCCGAAAGCGGGACGGTTGGGAGGTATGCATTGTGCAGTCTTATCAGGGACTCTGTACTTACAGTTGCTGTGATTCACACAGGTTCTCAGGAGATGCAGACTTGTTATACACAGGTTCTGTGCCCAGCTGCCACCATGTTCTGTTAGTTGACTCTCCTGTATTGGCTTCACACACAGTGGTTGGTCTCAGGCTCTTTATTCAACAAGCTGCCATTACACATGTCACATACTCATGTCTGTCTACCAACAAGTTGCTACCTGCTTTACTGTACACACACACAAGTAGTGAGGCCCCTAGAGGCCAGGATAGCATATAACATATTGCTACAGGAGGTACCTGTCTCCTGGCACCTCATAACAAGCACATGGCGCTGACCAATGACACCATATCTATCTCATATCTATCTATGCATATCCTATCTTTCTATCTATATTATATCTATCTATCTCATATCTATCTATCTATCCTTCTATCAATGTATATTCTATATATATATATATATATATATATATATATATATATATATATATATATACTATCTATCTAAGTAAAACTTTAGCCCAGCTTCTGAGTGTACCCTTGTCATAGGTTCACCACCACTGCTATATGGGGAGCTACAGAAGTTCTGCTCACTACTTGCCTACAAAACCAAAATTACCTTTTAAGCCAACTTCATATTAAATGGGGCCCCACATAAAGTAATATATTATAAAAAGATTTTGATTTCTCTGGGAGATCTGCTATTTTTATATGAGAGACCACTGCTATGTTAATGTATAATTTCTCCTTTTGATATTTGCAGCACGGTGAATGCTATTCTATTAACAATAGAAAATACATTTCCAGGGAATTATGCTGCAATTACAACGGTGACTGTGGTAATCTTCTTATCATTGATGGCAGCTCTCATTGGTCTCTGCAGACAGCAGGGTGTCGGCCACAACCCAAAGTTCTGTGGGCTGTGGGTTGTTCACACCTGGTTTACAATAATAGGTTTTAAGACGAATTATCTCTTTTATTCAACTTGCCCTGTCACTACACATCAGAATAAGGAGAGCAATGGCTGATGGCTGTTATCTCCTTGTGTACTTCTCCTCATGCTGCCATTTGGGATTTCATCTTAGTTTGGGAATATGCTGTATCTGTATAACACATCTTTTTTCCAGACAGTTTATTTTTCAATTTACCTTTTTATAGAGATTTATATTATATCTTCCTCAGTCCTATTTTACAATGGAATCTTTCCTACACCTCAATGTTAGATCTACTTTTCTCTTCCTATGAAATCAGACACATTTTATTTTTGGTGGCAGATATATCTTCTTTTCCTCTCTAGTACATACATCTCCCTTCTCTCATCTCTTAGGCTTCCTTTCTCTGATTTTTACCTCAGAATTGTAATATTTTAAATCTTTGTTAAAGACTACCTCAGCTCAGATTCCTTTCCCGCCTTTTTTCTTATTGGTCATGTCCAGTGAGCAAGGCATAACAAGAGTCACAGCTCTCCTCAGCTAAGCTTGGTTGCACTGTGCTCCAATTTTATGATTGAAAAAAGTTCAGAAAGATGAACAAAATGGGGCAGATTTATCAAGCAGTCTGAAAGTCAGAATATTTCCAATTGCCCATGGCAACCAATCACAGCTCCCCTTTAAAATATTCATGAGCACTGGTGAAATGAAAGCTGAGCTGTGATTGGTTGCCATGGGCAACTGGAAATATTCTGACTTTCAGGCCTCTTGCACACTAGCGTTGCGTTTCACGTCAGGGTGCAATGCGTGAAAAACTGACGTTTTGGCTGCGTTTTTGTTCCATTTTTCCTTGGAGTAATTTGCGTTTTTGCGTTTTTCACGCGCATGTTGTTAGCGTTGTTTTTGCGTTTTCGGTGCATTTTTGACGCGCGTTTCAATGGGAGACTCGAGCAGTTTTCAAAGGGACCATGGTTTGGGATTAAAATGTGTTATTTAATTGAAAAATAATGTCTTCTGATAATTTGCAAACATCTGCGATCTATTCTTCACTGTTCCGCGCGTATATTATCTCCCGACAATTTAGCAGATGTGAAGAACAGTGAAGAATAGAATAAAATCATTGTACACAGTGAACACAGTGACCACAGGATCATTTAAGATAAAAACACAGTGCAGAACACAGTGCAGAATAGATTACAGATGTTCGGCACATCTGCTTACTTGTCGGGAGATACGCGCGGAGCGGTGCGAACAAAATAGCATGTGAAGAACAATATATATGTGTGTAAAGAACACATTGCAAGCACGCGCGTTGAAAACCACGCAAATGGAGAAAGACCCATTGAATACAATGGGACAGAGTGCAATGCGAGTTCTGCGCGTCAAATGCACGCGCAGACTCGCCGCAGTTTGAAAAACGCCAGTTGTGAAGGGGCCTCAGACTGCTTGATAAATCTGCCCCAATGTGTCACAGAGCAAATTGGTGCAATAAGTAAAGTGAGGTGCAAGATGACAATAATGCACAAAAGCTCAGGGCACACAACACAGCAAAAGGCATCCAGGTGTATAGTCACCAAAAATAAAGACTGATCGATTACACTATGGCCAGTACACATCACACCAGGCACAAGACTATCCCTTTCTATAGCACCACTGTCACTGAGTTTTTTTGTTTATTTTTCACTCCCCACCTTAAAAAATCCATCACTTTTTCATTTTTCCGTGTACATAGCTGTTTGAGGGTTCATTTTCTGTGAAACAAATTTTATTTCTAAATGATGTTATTTATTATTCTATGCTGTATACTGGGAAGCTGGAAAAAATTTAGAATGTGGTGAAATTGTCAAAAAACGTGTTTGCGTCTCCTTCTTGCTGTTCAGTTTTCATGACTTTCACTGTGCGCTCTAAATAATCAATCTACTTTGTTCTTTGGTTTGGTATGATCACGGCGATACCAAATCTATATGGGTTTTATTGTGTTTTAATAATTAAATGAATGTGTACGAAACATTAGCCATCTTCTGACGCTAATAACTTTTTCATACTTTGGTGTACCTGGCTGTGTGAAGTGTCATTTTTTGTGAAATGAGCTGATGTTTTCATTGTTACCTTTGTTGACAACTGTGCAACCTTTTGATCACCTTTTATTAAATTTTTTATGTGGTGTAAAATGAGCATTTCAGACATTTGGGCGCTATTTTCCGTTTTATGGTTCACCACAGGGAATAACAGTTTTAATATTTTGATAGGTCGGGCATTTTGAGACAAGGTGATACCTAACATTTTAGTGAGTTTTTACAGTTTATTATGTTTTATATCAGTTCTAGGGAAAGGGAGATGTTTAATTTTTAATTTTTTTAGTATTTTTTAACCTTTATTTTTTTTTTTAATTTTCTGTTTTTTAGACAATCTAGGATACTTTAACCCTAAATGGTCTGATTGTTCCTACCACATACTCCAATACTACTGTATTGCAGCATACGCACTTTTTACAGTATCTTTTTAATGATACCAGCTGCTCCACTGGCAGCATCTGTAGGGTTGGTACCTGTGGTTGGTGCTAGCATGGTAGGTTACGTACAGAAGACTGTCTGTATATCTGCAAGTACAGTGTCTATGATTTTACAAATCTGTGAGAAAACCAAACTGTACTGTGAAGTTACCTGCCTTGTTGGCACCCATAGAGCATCAATTTTCTTCTCTGATTTAACTTTATACAATGTAAAGATGAAATCATTCCTTGTGTGACTTAACGTCAGTAGGTAATGGTGCAATACTACTACAAACGTTGCCTGGCATAGAATTGGATGCCAGGGCAAGCCATAGGGAGGTCATAGAGCCTCCTCATGTATCCTGTGGGGCCGGCAGGGTGGGGACATCATCATATGCAGTTCACAAGCACTGATGTTCAGTATGATAAATGTCCCTGCATAAAGTTGGCGTCTAACATTCTTGCCCCAGGTAGCAGAAGGGCTTGATGTGCCCTGGGGTCCAGTGCTGTTCTCTTCTAGTAAAAAGTCGGGGGGAATAGGGGGTTACAGACTGCGTAAGTATGTTGTCAAGATAGGAAAAAAGCCCTTTAAAGGACACCTGTCATCAGGTCTGTGTCACTAGTCCTGTCACTACTACCTGTTGGAGCAGCTCACAAGGATTCCATCCCAGCCTTTATCTAGTTATTTCATTCATTAATTATTATAAAAATCATCTTTTCTTTATTATATAAATGAGGCTGGTCACATGGTCAGAGGCAGTGATGTCACCCCTGTTCCCCCTCCCCTCTCCTCCCCTCCCCTTGCTCATGTCTGTGTGTAAAGTATAGTAATGTATAGTTAGTGTGTGTGCTGCATCTGCTGACACGCTGCAAACTGCAGTCCTCGCTAAATCACATGTGATAGTACAACAGACGTTCAGCTACACAAGTCCTACATGTTTTCTTCTGTAACATCTGCGCTTAGCTTTGTATCTCTCCTATTCACACACACTGCACACACAGCTGCGAGGGGCATGGCCACCCACACCAGGAAGCACATCATTATACAACCTCACATCATTATACAGACTGTCAGTCAAGCACTGGGGGTGTGGCTGTGCCTCCCACTCATGAATAAGGTGGACAGCTGAATACTCTAATGCTTCATTGGACATTTCACAGGTCATTTGCATACAGCTTTAGGACCTCATGCTTAGGTTACAGGCATGTAGAGGCACAATGAAGGGATAGAGGCAATGCTCTCTGAATAGCAGTTTGTGAAAATATATTTAGTTTAGGGGGTTATTTTGCCTGACGGGTTCTCTTTAAGTGTCTATGAAAGCATCAATAATAAATACAGCCCCATTTGATGGCAGTAAATGGCACCCATGTTTTGAGCAATTCAATTCAGTGTTCTATTTGTTTTTAAATCAATTTAAATAATCAGAAAAATATGCAATATGCCGCAAAGCCCATCTCTGTATGAAGAGGACTTATCCTCATACACCCTTCATAGCACTGCGGCGGATATATCTGCTGCAGAGTGTGAAGGGGTTAATATTGCCGGATTATAATTTTAAAAAGTCTGTAAATTATATTAAATAGAATGAGTCTATGAACATTATTAAAAGAAAAGCAGAAATGGTTCTGAGCACATTATCCCTGCAGATTTCTTTCTCTATATCAAAATCCCTTTCCCACTTCCTCTTACTAACATACACTAAACTTTTAGTAACAAATATGAATGAGGGCCCTGCACAAGCAAATCATAGTATAGTAGACTATGCCGACACACAGCCCATCAATAATTACAAAAAAGGGGAAAAAAAGTGCGTCATAAAGGCAAAATCACAAAAAAATTAATTTATTTTATTAGTACACAAGACACATAAATCCAACACAAAAAAATGAGAGTATGAAAACACTAAAATATCATGCCCACTTTTAGTCACCTTATCTTTTATAAGTCTATATATTAGTAAAGTTACATTTTTGGTGATGTGAGTTTAGAAATAATTTCAAGCCCCTGTTAAAGAATATATCCTTATTTTTAGTTTTCTGAAATCTGTGTTGCAATTGACAATATATCGGGAGGACCAAACCTACACTGTCCACATCAAGCAGGGATGAGCACAAGGGGGGATATCTTATCCAATTTGTTTTCTGTATTTTACAGTTACTCCAATTTTTGTTGAGGTTAAGGGATTCTACAGCCTTTACAGTTTCTATGGATAAACTTTGGATTGTTTTGGAATTATCAGAGAATTTTTAGAGTAGAACCCTGGGTCAGTGTTCCATCGGGATTAATTTCTGCAGAACAACTTGTGATTTTTATTTATTTCTGTTTTTGTGACATGAGATGGACAGAAAAAGTCTGTGGCAGCATGTAAATAACTGTAATTTATTACAGACGGTCCCCTACTAAAGGACCACGGACTGACAGACAACCCTTAGTTACAGACAGACCCCTCTGCCCACTGTGACATCTGGCGAAGCTCTCTGGATGCTTATATATCTAAAATTCTATTTAAACTATAAATCACTCCTCTATTAAACTTAAATATTTTTATGGTAATAAATTTAAAAAAGTGTAAAAACACTTAAAAATAATTGCTCAAAAAGCAAAATATACTCTGTAAAGTCGTATCGGTATGTGAGTGAGCTCCATTGGTATAAAGATAAAAATGTTAGACATTTGAGTGGAAGATGCAAAATTATTTGAAGAAGCGGGTTTTTATGGTATAACATTAACAAAGCAAGAAAACATATAAATAAATGATGTGATATTGTTGGAATCTAGTTGTATTTGTGATACACACTGTCAGAGGTGCTATGTATCTACCTGTAGATATTCTCCTTATGTCCATTTTAAATGCCTTTGTTTAAAACCTTAACAAGGAATGTAAGCCCCAAACCTAGACTTTAAGACATTAAATTGACTTTAAATTCAACAAATGATATTCAATTTTAGATAATGGTGTCACCAAATAAACTGCACAAGAGGTTAGATACAGCATAAGGACACGTACGTCCTCTATATGACACGTGGTTCCTCTATATGACACGTGTCCTCTATAACACTGTTCATATGGGAACAGATTGTGGTGTCTGATGTTCTCTGGAAGAAGTCACATCAGTGCAGAGCAAACATCTCATCATTTTATTCCTGGCAATCCAACAGTCACTTCCAAAAGGAACAAACCCAATAATAAAATGCAAATAATAAGTGGAACAACAGAAAAAGTCTGTGGCAGCATGTAAATAACTGTAATTTATTACAGGCGGTCCCCTACTAAAGGACCACGGACTGACAGACAACCCTTTGTTACAGACAGACCCCTCTGCCCACTATGACATCTGACGAAGCTCTCTGGATGCTTATATATATAAAATTCTTGTCAGGGATCGAGGTTGTGGATCCTCTGGACCACTGCGGACGATGACACAAGCCAGCGGGCTTGACGTGGATTTAGTCGCTGAGCAGATTGGAGGTAGAGAAGGTTCTTGTGGTCCGTATAAATGCTGACCGGAAACGGAGCTCCCTCCAGGAGGTAACGCCACTCTTCTAAGGCAATCTTAATCGCCAACAGTTCACGATCTCCTATGGAATAATTCCTCTCAGCGGAGGAGAAACTCTTGGAGAAAAATCCGCAGGTGACAGTTCGGCCTTTGGGACCCTTCTGCGTGAGCACTGCACCGGCCCCCACCGAGGATGCATCTACTTCCAGATGGAAAGGCTTCTCTGTGTCGGGACGTACCAGTACTGGGGCTGAAGCGAACTTGGACTTTAAGTTCGTGAAGGCCTCCTCAGCAGACGAAGGCCTGAAGACAGGAGAAGGCCTGCGTCTTTTATCGGCCTGGGACTTGATTCGAGCCGAAGCCTGTAGTAAGGAAAGACGAGTCTGTACCCAAATGGTCTTAAAGTCCCACACCAAGTCCTCCACAGCAGGAACTTCCGATGGCACGGGCAGGGGTAGAGGATGGCGGGGATGCAATCCATAATTAACAAAAAATGGGGCGGAACCCGCGGATGTCCAAGGAGTTATAGGAGAACTCTGCCCAAGGTAACAGAGTGGACCAATCGTCCTGACGGGCAGAAACAAAATGGCGTAGATAGCAGCCCAAGGTCTGATTAACTCTTTCCACTTGTCCATTAGACTGGGGGTGATAAGCGGAAAAGAAGTCCAATCTCACCTGAAGTTGTTTGCAGAGAGAACGCCAGAATTTCGAGACAAACTGAACCCCACGGTCAGAGACGATGTGCTGGGGAAGTCCATGGAGTCTGAAGATGTGATGGAAGAACTGGCTGGCAAGACGTGGAGCAGATGGTAAACCTGGAAGAGGGACAAAATGGGACATCTTCGAAAATCACCACCCAGATGACGGTATTGCCAGATGAAGGCGGTAGGTCCATCATGAAGTCCATGGTGATATGAGTCCAAGGACAGCTGGGTATCGGCAACGGCAGAAGAAGACCAGCAGCCTTGAGACATCTTGGCTTATTTCGGGCACAGGAAGCAAAGGAACCCACAAAGTCCCGAACATCCTTGGCCAGATCTGGCCACCAGTAAAACCGGGAAATGAGGGTGATAGAGCGCTGCACCTCAGGGTGCCCAGCCACACGTGAGCAATGTCCCCAAGACAGAATCTTCCTACGTAGAGCAGGTTGTACGTATGTCTTGCCAGGGGGTAGTTGACGAAGATCCACAGGCGCACCCAGTACCAGTCGGTCCGGAGGGATGACATGCTGAGGAGCCGGTTCCTCCCCAAGGATCCGAGGCACGAGAAAGGGCGTCAGCCTTGATGTTCTTCTTGGTAGGGTGGAAATGAATGAGGAAATCGAACCGGGCGAAGAAGAGTGACCAGCAGGCTTGATGTGGATTTAGTCGCTGAACAGGAGGTAGAGAAGGTTCTTGTGGTCCGTATAAATGCTGACTGGAAACCGAGCTCCCTCCAGCAGGTAACGCCACTCTTCTAAGGCAAGCTTAATCGCCAACAGTTCACGATCTCCTATGGAATAATTCCTCTCAGCGGAGGAGAAACTCTTGGAGAAAAATCCACAGGTGACAGTTCGACCTTTGGAACACTTCTGCGTGAGCACTGCACCGGCCCCCACCGAGGATGCATCTACTTCCAGATGGAAAGGCTGCTCTGTGTCGGGACATACCAGTACTGGGGCTGAACCGAAATTGGACTTTAATTTCATGAAGGCCTCCTCAGCAGACAAGGCCAGAGTCAGGGGTTAGCACCCTTCTTGGTGAGCGCCACAATAGGGGATACCAGCAAGGAGAAGTGTGGGATGAACTTCCAGTAGTAATTCGCAAAGCCTAGAAACCGCTGTATAGCGCATAGTCCTACTGGACGGGGCCACTGAAGAACCGCAGACAACTTTGCAAGATCCATCTGGAGGCCTCTGTCAGAGATGATATAGCCAAGAAACGGGATACTCTGCTGATGAAATAGACACTTTTCTAGTTTGGCGTAGAGGCGATTGGCCCTTAAACGACTGAGGACTTGCCGTACATGAACTTTGTGGGTCTCAAGAGAAAACCAGGATATCATCCAAATAGACCACAACACAGACATAAAGCAAGTCTCTACAAATGTCGTTAACAAATTCCTGGAAGACGGCCAGTGCGTTACAAAGTCCAAATGGCATTACCAGGTACTCGAAGTGTCCATCACGGGTATTAAAGGCGGTCTTCCACTCATCTCCCTGGCGGATACTAATGAGATTGTAGGCCCCTCGAAGATCCAATTTGGAGAACATCTTGGCTCCATGAAGACGGTCAAACAATTCCGTGATCAGCGGCAATGGATAGCGGTTCTTAACTGCGATCTTGTTAAGTCCGCGGTAGTCAATGCATGGATGGAGTGACCCGTCTTTCTTGGTCACGAAGAAAAAAACTGCACCAGCCGGAGAAGAGGACTTATGAATGAATCCCTTTTGCAGGTTTTCCTTGATATAGTCAGACATGGCCGCTGTTTCAGGTACTGAAAGCGGGTACACACGACCCCGCGGAGGAGAGGTACCCGGCAGCAGATCCACAGGACAATCGTAAGGACGGTGAGGCGGCAATGTCTCGGCTTGCTTCTTTGAGAAGACGTCAGAAAAGTCCTGATAGCAAGCAGGAAGACCATCCAGGGCCTTGGGAGCCACAGCTGAAGCCAGGACTGGTACTGGAAGAGACATCTTCACACAACGAGACAGACAATTAGGTCCCCACTGAAGGATCTCCCCCGACTTCCAGTCAAGAATGGGTGCGTGGAGCTGCAACCATGGTAGGCCCAACAGGATGGAGGAGGTGGAGCGCGGAAGTACATAAAAAGACAAACTCTCCCTGTGCAGCACACCGACTTGCATGGACAGAGGCTTGGTGCAGTAATGGAGCGGGTCGGAGAGGATTTCGCCACTGACAGAGGAGATGACCAAATGGCCTGTGGAAAGTAGGTGCCAGGCGGGGAAGACGTCGTGGGCGGACTTGGGGTTGTTCAAGACGTAACTCCTCAACACGCTCCCTAAATCGCACATCAATATGGGTGGCCAAGGTGATGAGAGCATTCAGGGTAGGCGGCGGATCCCGGGTGGCCAGAGCATCCTTAACGTGAGAGGAGAGTCCTTTCTTAAAAGCTGCGGACAGGGCCGCATCACTCCCGAAGAGTTCCGAAGCCAGAGTACGGATGTGATTATGCTAATATCATCTGATGCTATTTACGAGCATAGCTGCCGCTGTTGGGCACTCCCGGCATCATGTCTCTCGCAAGATCACGCTCGCCATATCACGATGTGTTCCATGTGCTGCACAGAGCCAAGCATCTGTGTATACCCGGCAGTGCAGAGATGCCTGGAGCAAGCAGCAGCTGCAGCTATGCTCGTGCATAGCAAGAAACGAATCTCTTCTCTGACACCTTCCGTCACTGATTGGATGGTGTCAGAGGATATTAGCATAATGACACCCTCCCACCCCTGCTGCAGCTCATCCTCTCTGACGATACGTCTGTCAAGGTTCGAGGTTGTGGATCCTCTGGACCACTGCGGACGATGACACAAGCCACAACCTGGGACCGGAGTCTAAGTGATACCCGGTTTTCACCAGAGCCCGCCGCAAAGCAGGTTGGTCTTGCTGCGGCGTGATACCACCAGGTTGTTCCACAGGCGTGACTTGTCCGCAATGGCAGCCAAGGTCGGGGTACAGAAACGGCAGGCAAAACCGTAGTCGGGGACAGGCAGGAGGTCAGGATGGGCAACACAGGATTGGAGTCAGAGGCGTAGCAATAGGTCAAGGCAGGCGGCAAAGGAGCAAAGTCAAAAGTAGAACCAAAGTCACAACGGGAAATCACATAAACAGCACACGGCATAAACAAAGCTTTCTTCAAGGCACAGGGCACAAAGATCCGGCAGGGATCACAGGAAGAGGCAGGAATAAATAGTTTACCTGAAATGGCCAGCACCAATTAGCGGCACGCTGGCCCTTTAAATCTGCAGAAGTTGGTGCGCGCGCGCCCTAGGAGCCGGGGACGCACGTGCACGGCCGAGGACGGAGGAGCAGCGGCAGCCAGAACTGAAGAGGCCAGGACTGGAGCCGGGACTCATAAGTTGCGCTTGCGGCGAGAGGCACGGGTGACCCCGCGATCCGCGACAATGCACGGACGGAGAGACCCGTCTTTCTTGGTCACGAAGAAAAAAAATGCACCAGCCGGAGAAGAGGACTTACGAATGAATCCCTTTTGCAGGTTTTCATTGATATAGTCAGACATGGCCGCTGTTTCAGGTACTGAAAGCTGTGATTATGCTAATATCATCTGATGCTATTTACGAGCATAGCTGCCGCTGTTGGGCACTCCCGGCATCATGTCTCTCGCAAGATCACGCTCGCCATATCACGATGTGTTCCATGTGCTGCACAGAGCCAAGCATCTGTGTATACCCGGCAGTGCAGAGATGCCTGGAGCAAGCAGCAGCTGCAGCTATGCTCGTGCATAGCAAGAAACGAATCTCTTCTCTGACACCTTCCGTCACTGATTGGATGGTGTCAGAGGATATTAGCATAATGACACCCTCCCACCCCTGCTGCAGCTCATCCTCTCTGACGATACGTCTGTCAAGGTTCGAGGTTGTGGATCCTCTGGACCACTGCGGACGATGACACAAGCCACAACCTGGGACCGGAGTCTAAGTGATACCCGGTTTTCACCAGAGCCCGCCGCAAAGCAGGTTGGTCTTGCTGCGGCGTGATACCACCAGGTTGTTCCACAGGCGTGACTTGTCCGCAATGGCAGCCAAGGTCGGGGTACAGAAACGGCAGGCAAAACCGTAGTCGGGGACAGGCAGGAGGTCAGGATGGGCAACACAGGATTGGAGTCAGAGGCGTAGCAATAGGTCAAGGCAGGCGGCAAAGGAGCAAAGTCAAAAGTAGAACCAAAGTCACAACGGGAAATCACATAAACAGCACACGGCATAAACAAAGCTTTCTTCAAGGCACAGGGCACAAAGATCCGGCAGGGATCACAGGAAGAGGCAGGAATAAATAGTTTACCTGAAATGGCCAGCACCAATTAGCGGCACGCTGGCCCTTTAAATCTGCAGAAGTTGGTGCGCGCGCGCCCTAGGAGCCGGGGACGCACGTGCACGGCCGAGGACGGAGGAGCAGCGGCAGCCAGAACTGAAGAGGCCAGGACTGGAGCCGGGACTCATAAGTTGCGCTTGCGGCGAGAGGCACGGGTGACCCCGCGATCCGCGAATAATAAATGTGGCCCCACATAAAGTAGTGCATTATCCAAGATTTTGTTTTCTCTGCGAGCCCTTCTATTTTCATATGAGACCACTGTTCTTTTGTCCACATCGTGTCATTCACGACATGTAGTAGATAATATTCCCTATGGGGAACTAATTCGCATTCGTAGGAACAGTTCAACAAATGCTATATCTGAACAACAACTGGGGGCCTGGGAACAAAGGTTCAAAGAGAGGCATTATAACACTAAGGTCCTGTCTTAAGTTAAAAAAAGAATTAAATCGGTGCAGAGGAACACACTTCTAACTGACAAACGGAAAAACAACGATGAGAGCATGCCAGATGACACATTTACACCAATGTCCTTCGTAACCACATATAGTAAACAATTTTATCATATTAAGATGTCAGGAAGGTGAAAAGTGGCTTCAGCGTTAAGGGGTTAATTTTTGAAAATGTATTAAAACACAATAAAACCTAGAGTGAAAGTCGTAAAAACTGAGCCCACAAGAACTTTTTTCAATTTTTCCACATTTGGAATTTTTTTTCAGCTTCGCAGTACACGGCATGTTAAAATAAATAACATTACGGGAAATTAAAATTTGTTACGCACAAAATAAGCCCTCACACAGGTCTGTACACGTAAAAATGAAAAAGTTATGGATTTTTGAAGTTGGAGGGCGAGAAATGAGCCGAAAAACCCTGCGTCCTTAAGGGGTTAAAACTGTTATGTGAATATGCATTTCTCCATTGTGAGTTTATTTTTAATACGATATACTTATCTATATTTTTTCACTTGAGTATCTTGCCCTCCGGTTTTAGGATTATTTAGAATACAAAACTCCTATGTTAATGAATGGTTCTCCTTCTTTCCCATTGTCCACAGGTGAATTACATTCCTTTCAATGTCATATCCATATACAAGACTCACCCTTCTGGTCTTCTCCATTCTTTATGTCTATCCCCGTTCTTGGATTTTGTTTTAGCAACTTTATGTTTTTAAAATAACTCGGACTCGCACCGCTCTCATCCTAAGGGCGTGTCTTCTGACAATCACATGACTTGGTCATGTGTTCATGACGTCACACGCCGGTAGCGAGCGCGGTGTTTAAAAGAGCCTGAGGATTCTATGTACCGGCATACCATGATTAAGCTCCCTGGAGCGAAACGTGTAGGTTTTTTGCCTTGGTGATCCCATGTACATCTGTGCACCTTGCCGTGGAATGTGTTTTTAAAGGATTGGAATAAAGAAATATCATTGGATACCTCCTGGAGCACTGGTTCGTTGTTTTTGAGACCACTGCTATGGATGAGACTTTTAACATACAATTTCTCCTCTTAATATTTGCAGCATGCTGAATGCTTTTCTAATCAACATTTAAAATACATTTCCAGGGTTATTATGGTGCAATTACAAAACTTTTTGTGCAAAAAATACTAAAGTGTAATGAAATAAACCATCAAAACCAAGCGTAGATAAACCAGGGACGGTTACTCATAGGTCCTGGCACCGTGACTGCGGTAATCTTCTTATCATTGATGGCAGCTCTCATTGGTCTTTGCGGGCAGTGGGTTGTTCATATCTGGTTTTTCATTTTTTTTCAGACTTCGCCGGTACCGGCATGTTAACAGAAATACATTACACGGGAAATTAAAATTTGTTCTGACCACAATAAGGGCCCCACAGACAGTCTGTAACACTAAACATGGAAAGTTATGTTTGATTTTTGAAGTTGGGAGGTGCGAGAAATGAGCCAAAAAAAACCCTGCGTCCTTGAAGGGGTTAAAAGGACCTGAGATTCTTCACCGGCATACAATGATTAAGGCTCCCTGGAGCGAAACGCTAGTTGTTTTTGCCTTGGTGATCCCATGTACATCGTTGCCCCTTGCCGTGAAGGTTGATTTTAAGATTGGAATAAATAGACTATCATTGGATCTACCTCTGAACGCTGGTTCGTTTGTTTTTTGAGACCATGCTATGGCGTAAGTCTGAGAACAAGACAAATGGAGAGTGGGGCTGAGTGCATGACAAGGGAGGCTGCAAACATGGCAGGGTAAGTACAGAAGACTGCCCGTATAGCTGCAAGTGCAGTGTCTACGATTTTACATATCTATGAAAAAACCAAACTGTTCTGTGAAGTTACCTGCTCTGTGTGTCTGTACCCATGGAGCATCGGTTTATGCAATTATCTTTGATGAGTTCTGTATAAATAAAATCAAACTGTTATTGGATCGGTACAGTGAACATTGTAAACATTTTTTTTTTGTGATAGATATTTTCACAAATGAAAAAGGATAAAAAGTGATCAGAAAGTAACATTTACCCCAACATGAAAACAATAGAAAATACAGCTTGTCCTGCAAAAAACAAGACAGCTCTATATTATAAAAAATAAAAATTGGGGAACACATGTGATCAGCCTACACGCTGCAGCATGTCCAACCCGCTTTGCGGCAGGCTCTGGTGAAAACCAGGTGCCACTTAGATTCTGGTCTCAGGTGCCGGCTTGTGTCATCGTCCGCGGTGGTCCAGGAGGTCCACCAGTGGCGGACTGGCCGATTGGTTTAGGGTCGGTCCGGGGCCGGTCCTTTACTGGTGGGGCCGGTCCTTTACTGGTGGAGCTGGTGAAAAAATAAAACCAAATGAAACTCAACTTTCCAACGCTGTGCCACTACTTGATCCAGTCCGGCCGCGGTGACAACAACGTACGCGCCGGCGTAGCACAGACCATAACGTCGGCACGCGGCCAGACTGGATCAAGTAGGGGCGCAGCGTCGGAAAGGTGAGTTTCATTTGTTTTTATTTTTATGTACTGGGCTGGACTGGCTGTATACCGGGGGCTGGCTGTATAGAGGGGTGACCGACTGGCTGGCTGTATACACTAGGGCAGGGGCTGGCATGCTATATACACTGGGGCAGGGCCTGTCTGGCTATATACACTGGGGCATGGGCTGTCTGGCTATATATACTGGGGCAGGGGCTGTCTGGCTATATAAACTGGGACAGGGGCTGTCTGGCTATATATACTGGGGCAGGGGCTGTCTGGCTATATACACTGGGACAGGGGCTGTCTGGCTATATACACTGGGGCAGAGGCTAGCAGGCTATATACACTGGGTCAGGGGCTGGCAGGCTATATACACAGGGGCAGGGGCTGTCTGGCTATATACACTGAGGCACGGGCTGTCTGGCTATATACACTGGGGTAGGGGCTGGCGGGCTATATACACTGGGGCGGGGGCTGTCTGGCTATATGCACTGGGGCAGGGGCTGTCTGGCTATATTCTGGAGGCTATCCACACTGGGCCAGTGTCTGGTCCGGCTAACCCATGGGGCTGTTGCAGGCTATATACACTCGGGCAGGGTCTGGCCGGCTATATAACTGGGGCAGGGTCTGTGGCTATATACTGGGACGGGCGGTCTGGCGCTATATATACTGGGGCATGTGCTGTCGGCTATATACCCTGGGACAGGGGCTGGCATGCTATATACACTGGGCAGGGGCTGCAGGCTTAATACAGGGCATGGGCTGTCTGCTATATACACTGGGGCAGGGCTGCAGGCATATACACTGGGGAGGGTGTGCTGGCGATATACACTGGGGCCTGGTCTGTCGGCTATATACACTGGGTCAGGGGCTGGCGCTATATACACTGGGGCGGGCTGTCGGCTATATCACTGGCAGGGTCTGTCGGCTATATACACTGGGGCAGGTGGCTGGCAGGCTATATACACTGGGGCAGGGTCTGGCGTCTATATACACTGGGCAGGGGGCTTGTCGGCTATATATACACTGGGGGGGTCTGTTCAGGGCTATATACACTGGGGCAGGGGCTGTCTGGCTATAACTGGGGCAGGGCTGGCTTGGCTATATAGCACCTGGGCAGGGGCTGGCGGCTATCTACACTGGGTCAGGGGCTGGTCTGGCTATAGCACTGGGCAGGGGGCTGCGGCATATAACTGGGGCAGGGTCTGGCATGCTATATACCTGGGGCAGGGTCGGTCTGCTATATACTCTGGGGCATGGTGCGCTGGCTATATAACACTGGGGGCAGGGCGGCAGCTATATACACTGGGCATGGGGTGGTGCGGCATATATACACTGGGGCAGGGTGCGGCGGCTATACACTGGGCAGGGGTCTGGCAGGTGCTATATACACTGGGGCAGGGGGCTGCTATATACACTGGGGCAGGGTCTGCATGGCTTATATACACTGGGGCAGGGGGTCGGCTATATACACTGGGGCGGGGTCTGGTCGCTATATACACTGGGGCAGGGGTCTGTCGCTTTTAACACTGGGGCAGGGGCTGCTGGCTATTGATACCTGGGTGCAGGGGCTGTCGGCTATATACACTGAGGCAGCTGGTCTGGCTAGTTATACACTGGTCAGGGTCTGTGCTGCTATATACATGGGGCGTGGGCTGTCTAGGCTATATAGCACTGGGGCAGGCGGCTTGCATGGCTATATCACGGGGCAGGGGCCTGGCAGGCTTATAACACTGGGGCAGGGGCTGCTAGGCTATATCACTGGGCAGGGGGCTCGGCTGGCTATATATACTGGGGCGGATGACTGCAGGCTTATATATGGGGAAGTGTATGCTGCTGGCTATATACATGGGGATGCTGGTCTGGCGTATATACATGGGGCGAGGCCTGTCAGGCTTATACTGGGATGCTGGGTTACTAGGCGTCGGGCTGTTGCTATATACACTGGGGCAGGGTTGGCAGGCAATATACATTGGGAGGGCCTGGGCGGCAGGGCTATATACACTAGTGGCAGGGTCGTGGCATGCTATATACATGGGGCGGGTTCTGTCAGGCTATATATTACTGGGCAGGGTCTGGCAGGCTTTAGACACTGGGGCAGGGTGTCGGCGGCTATATACACTGGCAGATGGCTTGGCAGGCTATATCACTGGGCAGGGCTGCAGGCTTATACCCTGGCTATATGCACTGGGGCAGGGGCTGTCTGGCTATATACACTGGGGCAGGGGCTGTCTGGCTATATACACTGGGGCAGGGGCCGGCGGGCTATATATACTGGGGCAGGGGCTGTCTGGCTATATGCACTGGGGCAGGGGGCTGTCTGGCTATATATACTGGGGCAGTGGGATGACTGCCTTATATACTGGGGCAAGTGTCTGTCTGGCTATATACTCTTTTTGAGTGGTGTAGTTTCTAAATGGTGTAATTTGTGGGGGTTTTCTGTCCAGTAGGCCTTATAAGTCACTTCTAAACTAACTTGACCCTCCAACAAGTGTTTTGATGATTTCGTTGAACATCTGAATAAAATTGCACCTAAAGTTATAGCTCCTACGATCACCTAATAAAGAAAAGATGTTTGAAAAAAAGATGCCAAGTTAAAGCAACATATGGAAAATGTTAGTTTATCAGTTATTTTTAGTGATATGAACCAACTTTCCAAAAGCAGAACATTTTTGAATTTGGAAAACACATTGTTTTTTCTCAAAATTTTTGTCCAAATTTTCCATTATTTCATAAATAACTACTAAATATATGATTAAATTTCTCAAACCATCATGAAGTACAATGTGTCACGAAAAAACAAATCTCAAAATCAACTGGATATGTTAAAGCGTTCCAAATTTTCTAACCACTTAAATAGACACATGTCGATTTTAGAAATGGGCCGTGTCAGGAAGGTGAAAAGTGGCTTCAAGCGTTCAGGGGTTTATTTTTGAAAATGATTAAACACACTAAAACCTAGAGTGAAGTCGTAAAAACAGCCCCACAAGACTTTTTTCAATTTTTCCACATTTGGAATTTTTTTTTCACGCTTCGCAGTACACGGCAATGTTAAAATAATAACATTAGACGGGAAGTAAAATTTGTTACGCACAAAATAAGCCCTCACACAGGTCTGTACACGTAAACATAAAAGTATGGATTTTTGAAGTTGGAAGGGCGAGAAATGAGCCGAAAAAAACCCTGCGTCCTTAAGGGGTTAAAAGCCTGAGGATTCTATGCACCGGCATACCATGATTAAGCTCCCTGGAGCGAAACGCTTATGTTTTTTGCCTTGGTGATCCCATGTACATCTGTGCCCTTGCCGTGAATGTGTTTTTAAGGATTGGAATAAAAATATCATTGGATCCTTCTGAAGTGCTGGTTCGTTGTTTTTTGAGACCACTGCTATGGAAGAGACTTTTAACATACATTTCTCCTCTTAATATTTGCAGCATGCTGATGCTTTTCTATCACCTTTATAAAATACATTTCCAGGGTTATATTGGGCAATTACAATCTTTTGTGCAAAATATTAAAGTGTATTGAAAAAACCATCAAAACCAAGCTTAGATAAACCAGGGACAGTTCTTCCTAGATCCTTGCACCGTGACTGCGGTAATCTTCTTTCATTGATAGCAGCTCTCCATTGGTCTTTGCGGGCAGTGGGTTGATTCTATCTGGTTTAGAATCAGGGTCAGACTGGCACGCGGAGGACCGGAGATTTCCGATGGCCCCCCTCCTATACCCGCACTCATACTTGTTGAGAAGCACATGTAGTTGTAAACAGTCCTTAGCATGAAATATAGCTGTTTCCTCTGTCTGCAGCTGTGCATCTGACTGCAGGTCAGCTAAAACCAGCCTCAGAGGTTAGGAAGAGGAGCATGGAAGTTCCAGACCCTCCATCCTCAAATGGGCCCTATTAATGATCTATTCTCTACACAGCGGCCATCTTGACCAAGAGAACCAAACAGAAGCCATTTTGAAATCAAGTGGACATTTTAGTTTAAGCCGGGTGCTTTTGACCTGTGTACAAGCTAATGTCACTATTCAAGCTTAATCCAGTGTGAAAGTGTTTAGAATTCATTGTGTTCTCGCTTCTTCTCTCGCTGAAGGCCATGTTGTGACTTAACAGAGCTAACACAAGGCCAATAGTCTGAGAACAGAGATAGTTTACACTTCATTAATCCTGTGATAGAATGGGGCAGATTTACTTACCCGTCCATTCGCGATCCACGGCGGTTCTCTGTGGTTGTATTCGGGTCTGTGCCGGATCCACTAAGGTACTTCCTCCGCCGTCCACCAGACTGTCGCTGCTGCGCTGAAGAGCATCGGAACGCACTGGAATACCTGGAGCCGGTCTGATTGAAGGTAAGTGCAAATTTCGCGACACCATTTTTTGTTTTAAATGCGGCGGTTTTTTTTCCGCAATCCATCGGGTTTCATTCGGCCACGCCCCCCGATTTCCGTCGCGTGTCATGCCAGCGCCGATGCAAAAAACCAAAATTCAAATTGTGTGCGCCAAATCCAAAATCCCGGGCCAATACAGGGAAAATCGGCGCAAATCGGAATATTCGGGTAACACGTCGGGGAAACGCGAATCGGGCCCTTAGTAAAATGACCCCCAATTTTTTGTCAGAATGTCCTGGTAAAATCTTATTGGCCAATGCTACTTTTTCTGTTTTTATATACATGACTGCGGTTTTGAAATAAAACAGTGTGGATTTGAGTGCAGCTGAGACGTGTCCTGTTCTTGGTTTTGTTCTCCTCATCCCAGTGCCGGCAGCCATGAAGGATTAATTTGAAAGTCACCTTTACAAACTGATAAGGGCGGTTTAAGCCCTAGATAAAATCTCTATCCACCTTCAGTGTCGGACCATTGCTGCAACGGTACAGTAGTCATAACGTACGGCAGGACTGAAACCCTGCAACTTCTGAGACTTCTGCAACTTGTCATCCTTTGTAGCTGCCTCTGTGAGCTTCTCATTCTGCCTGACAAGGCATAGAAGCACCAAGGTCCTCACCCACCTTGCTTCTTCCTCAGGCTAGGCCACTCCTGATATAAGCGCTGGGCTCCACAGGGAATGGCAGGGTCTCATCCCTGCCGAACACACTGTACAAAAAGCTGCAGATTCTCACATCACACAGTCTTCCTCCGGAACAGTAGTGAGTTTTCTGTGTGAAGTTTTAAAACCATAATGTATGAAATCTAGTTGTATAAACTGTATTTTGTATGTACTCTGTGTGGATCCATAGTTCAAAAAAGCATCTATATAGGGTGGAAAATGCAATGGTCCAGCCCCACCCCCCCCCCCCCCATTATATAGCCAGCCATCTCCAAGTCGTATACACCAGCCTGCCCCCATGTAGTATACAGCCAGCAGCTCCTATAGTATACAGCACCTGCCGCCCCGTATATAACGCACCCAGCGCCAATAGTATCCAGACCAGCCAGCCCCCAGTAGTATACAGCCAGCCAGCTCCCTATATATACAACCAGCCTGCCCCCAGTAGTATACGCCTGCCAGCCCCAGCAGTATACAGCCTGCCAGACCCCAGTAGGATACAGCCACCCTGCCCCCAGTAGTATACAGCCCACCCACCCCAGCACTTAAAAAAATAACTTACATACTCATACTCACCCTCCAGCAGCGCCTGATGCTCAGTGTGCCTCCTCTTGTGCTTCCCCATGTCTTTCTCTTCTTTCTCGGCTTTTATATAAAAGCCGGCAGGGTGCAGCCATTTAATCTGCTGGCTGCACCTAATAATTCGTCACAGCAGCTGCATCATAGTATGCGCCGTCCAGGAGATAACATGGCCACGTCCCTGCCGAGGTTACATACCCAGACAAGTAAATGCCCGCGCTGACATCGTGGCCGCCGGAGGTGAGTATGTAAGTTTATTTTTTTTAATGACTCGTGTATAAGCGAGTTGAGGTTTTTTCAGCACATTCTATCACAGTATATACAGTATTTGTCTTTTTTTTTTGGAAAGGGTAGGGGCATGTTAAATGCATTTGTTTTGGGATAATGAAATGTTATATAATTTCCGCCATATACTTTTCGTATAAATTTCTTTCTCACAGTTTTCTACATCTCTGCTTGCTGTCATTTTTAGGAAACTTATTGTTTATTTATTACCCTGTCTCATGTGTTCACAGGTGCATGGCTCATTATATCCCTGGTATGGTGATGTCCAACCAGGTGCCGACTTGATGCAGCACACACTAAGATTACTGTAAGAGCCAATCCCTGGTGAATCACATGGCCAGGGATGAAAACTTCTTTTGAATTACCAGCAAGCAGAGATCCTTAGGAAAGGATAAAAACGTATATGGAAATTGTATACAATTAACAATATAATCACATGGTATACTCAGCCCTTTTTGTGGTGTGTTATGTTCCTGTATTATATTTTTTTCGATGGCAGTTTTCATGTCCAAACAAAGGGGTAAGTGAAATACAGAAGTATCCCCTCTCAATTATATGTTCCCTCCAGCCAACTAATTATCCCCCTCTTCTTTTGGCTTTAAAAATGCAACTGAAAAATGTGTGTCCTTTTCCTTGGTATTTAGATTACAACAGCCTTTGATTACGTTGTATCTTTTATGATATCCTCTGTATGTATTTCCCTGTATATGTTAGACTGTATCTGCACAATTCGTATTCAGTGTGCCATTGTTGTATAGGCTGGTTACTACCGGTTTTGATATACCACAATTTAATTCATTGTACCTGTCCTTTCCTGCTGTATTATGTCCATTTTTAATATTTTACAGTATTGAAATACATGAACTTATGCATAATTAATTGATCTGTGGTCTTTAACCTTCTTTTTGGTGTAACCTATTTACCACCAATGTATTGTGGTATCTGAGACCACGACAAATGGAGAGTGGGCTGAGTGCATGACAAGGGAGGGCTGCAAACATGGCAGGTAAGTCGAAGGACTGCCTGTATATCTTTCAAGTGCAGTGTCTACGATTTTACATATCATGAAAAACCAAACTGTCTGTGAAGTTACCTGCTCCTGTGGGTCTGTACCCATGAGCATCGGTTTATTGCATTATCTTTGATGAGTTCTGTATAAATAAATCAAACTGTTATTGGATCGGGTACAGTGACATTGTAACATTTTTTTTTGTGATAGATATTTTCACAAATGAAAAGGATAAAAATGATCAGAAAGTAACATTTACCCCAACATGAAAACAATGAAAATACAGCTTGTCCTGCCAAACAAGACACTCTATATTATAAAAAATAAAAATTGGGGAACACATTGATCAGCCTACACGCTCAGCAGTCAACCCGCTTTGCGGCAGGCTCTGGTGAAAACCAGTGCCACTTAGATTCTGGTCCAGGTGCCGGCTTGTGTCCAATCGTCGCGCGGTGTCCAGAGGTCCACCAGTGGCGGACTGGCCGATTGGTTTAGGTCGTCCGTGGCCGGTCCTTTACTGGTGGGGCCGGTCCTTTACTGTGGACGTTGAAAAAATAAAACCAAATGAAACTCACTTTCCAACGCTTGCGCCACTACTTGATCCAGTCCCGGCCGCGGTGCAAACAACGTACGCCGGCGTACCGACAACCTAACGTCGCACGCGCCAGACTGATCAGTAGGGCCAGCGTCGGAAAGGTGAGTTTCATTTGTTTTTTATTTTTATGTACTGGCTGGACGGCTGTATACCGGGGCTGGCTGTATAGAGGGTGACCGCCTGGCTGGCTGTATCACTAGGGCAGGGGCTGCATGCTATATACACTGGGCAGGGCTGTCTGGCTATATACACTGGGCATAGGGCTGTCTGGCTATATATACTGGGGCAGGGGCTGTCTGGCTATATAACCTGGGACAGGCTGTCTGGCTATATATACTTGGGGCAGGGCTGTCTGGCTATATACACTGGGACAGGGGCTGTCTGCTATATACACTGGGCGCAGAGGCTAGCAGGCTATATACACATGGGTCAGGGGCTGGCAGGCTATATACACAGGGGCAGGGGCTGTCTGGCTATACCACTGAGGCACGGGTTCTGGCATATACACTGGGGTAGGGCTGGCGTGCTATATACACTGTGGGCGGGGGCTGTCTGGCTATATGCACTGGGGCGGGCTGTCTGGCTTAACACTGGGGCAGGGGCCTGTCTGGCTATTGCACTGGGCAGGGGCTTTCTGTGCTTATCACTGAGGCACGGCTGTCTGCGATATACAACTGGGGTAGGGGTTGGTGGGCTATATACACTGGGGCGGGGGCTGTCTGGCTATATAGAAACTGGGGCAGGGGCTTCTGGCTATATACACTGGGGCAGGGGCCGGCGGGCTATATATACTGGGGGCAGGGGCTGTCTGGCTATATGCACTGGGCAGGGGGCTGTCTGGCTATATATAACTGGGCATGGGATGACTGCCTTATATACTGGGGCAAGTGTCTGTCTGGCTATATACTGGGGGAGCTGTCTGGCTATATACTGGGGCGGGGGGCTGTCTGCTGTATACTGTGGGGGGATTCTGGTTATACGGGCGGGGCTGTCTGGCTATATACACCGGGGCGGGGTCTGCTATACACTGGGGGCTGGCGGGCATATACAACTAGGGCAGGGTGCTTGGCGGGTATATACTGGGGCAGGTCCTGTCTGGCTAATATCCTGGGGCAGGGGTCTGTCGGCATTATACGTGGCGGGCTGGGCTCTTACTGTGGCGGCTGTCTGCCTATATCCTGGGGGGGGGGGCTGGCTGTGCTATATACTGGGGGGGCTGGCTGGCTTGTTTACTTGATCGACTGACTTTC
>WNYA01002137.1:37033-48172 GCA_019512145.1 Engystomops pustulosus
GGGGGGGGGCTGGCTGTTTACTAAGCGGTCTGACTATACAAGGGGGGCTTAGCTTGCTATATACTACAGTGGGCTGGCTGTATACTGGGGTGGAATGCGGGCTGTATACTGGGGGGTGGCTGGCTATATACTGGGGGGTGGCTGGCTATATACTGGGGGGTGGCTGGCTTCTAGTAATAGTGGGCAGTATTATAGTAGTTATATTCCTGTACATAGGGGGCAGTATTATAGTAGTTATATTCTTGTACATAGGGGGCAGTATTATAGTAGGTATATTCTTGTACATAGGGGGCAGTATTATAGTAGGTATATTCTTGTACATAAGGGGAAGTATTATAGTAGTTATATTCTTGTACATAGGGGCAGTAGTATAGTAGTTATATTCTTGTACATAGGGGCAGTAGTATAGTAGTTATATTCTTGTACATAGGGGGCAGTATTATAGTAGTTATATTCTTGTACATAGGGGGCAGTATTATAGTAGTTATATTCTTGTACATAGGGGTAGTATTATAGTAGTTATATTCCTGTACACAGGGGCAGTATTATAATAGTTACATTCTTGTTTATCAGAGAAGGTATTGTAGTATGTTTTTAGTGTACATATATGGCAGTATTAAGTTGTGTGCTCTTAAAATAGAAGTGTTATACCTTGGCGAGGAGGCAGTATGAGTCTCTTTCTCTGCAGTGTACATGTTGATTTAGACCATCTGTAAACAGTTTTTATAGAGTTTAGTAACTCCATCCACATCACAAGGCCACGCCTACTTGTTTTGACCCCGCCCACAGAATGGGGCCACTTTTACAGTTTTTTCCAAGGCCACTTTAAATTCCCAGTCCGCCCCTGGGGTCCACTACCCCTGAAGCCTGAAACAGGACCTTATGATAGTATTCATGAATGCAATCTTAAGGTCCTGGAAGGTAGATTGGTCATGAACACTTAGAATCCCATGACCCTCCATCTACCACCATTTTACGGACAGGAATGTCTGGCTTTAGATCTACTTTAGATTTCAAGAAAATGGTCTAAAACTTTTAATAGATGTATATTTGTCAAATAAAAGAAGTTTGCCCATGAAAGAAAGTTCTCAAATTTCAATCCTCTAGTGATGTTTACACAATAAATATAATTTTTAACCCCTTACTTTACAATTTTACATTTTTATTGCATTTTTAGCGCTGATTGCTCTGTAAGCAGACACTTTATGATTCTTCTGTGCTTTGAGATGCTGTGTGCTGACAATGTGCTTAGATTGTCATAGTACAGGGTTTATCTACACTTTTATTTAGCTTTTGAACACGGAAAAAGAGAGATGAAACAGATCAGAGATGCGAGATGATGAGATCCATGAGATGGTTATAAAACACATTGAGACATTCAGTTCTGCTAGCTCACCTATACCTTATCGTATATGTAGCTTGTAGAGTAAACTTAGCACACTGCTTGCTTGCAGGAAGTGCCTATGTCTGAGCTGGTCTTGTAATGCAGAGGGGAGGGGTCCAGGGGCAACCAGAATTGTAAACATCAAGACTGATAGAGACAGGTTGGAATTATATCTGTAAAATTCTTTGTGTTTGTTAATAACATTGTATTAGAGAATGGGGGTCATTTACTAAGGTTCGCGTTTTCCCGCCGTGTTACCCGAATATTTCCGATTTGCATGGATTTTCCCTGTATTGCCCCGGGGTTTTGGCGCACGTGATCGGATTGTGCTGCATCGGCGCCGGCATGCACACGATGGAAATGGGGGGCGTGGCCGAACGGAAACCCGACGGATTCGGAGAAACCGCCGCATTAAAAAAAAAAAAAAGTGTTGCGGGACATGCGCTGACCTTCACCAAGTATAGGCTCGTGCACTCCAGCGGGCCTCGGCGGGTCTCGGCGGACTTCAGCGCAGTGGTGACACCTGGTGGACGTGGGAGGAACTGCCTTAGTGAATCGCCGGAAGACCCGAATCCACCGCAGAGAACGCACTGCTGGATCGCGAATGGGCCGGGTAAGTAAATCTGCCCCATTGTGTTATTTTGTTATCTTAAGTATATTTATAAGGATCTTGTATTCATGGAGATTCTCCTTTAAATAGCATCCTGCTGCTGATATAGTACAGTGGCCAATCCCTTTAACTTTTAACTTGTGCTAAAAAAATTTCTGTACCTCAAAATCAATCCCATACATTTGAATAAGGTGATTAGTTTGGTTTTCCATGAATTTTAGAAACCCAATTCAGACTTTCATAGTTCGAATTATTTGATATTTTAGGATATTTGAACCTTTCTCAAATGCGTTTATCCTTCACAAGTTTTTAATGAGGGAAAAATATGACAGACAGAAAACTAAAGGGTAAAAATCTTCCTACTGTTTTATTAATGTTTACATGCAAAGCAGGATGTGAAACTTTGGCAGATGCTAAATGTTTTCTTAACTTCCACCCAGCATGACGTGGTACCCTTACACGTCGATAGCAGTGTAAGGGTACCACGTCATGCTGGGTGGAGTGCAGAGTCTCCTGGCTTGTGATTGGCTCTGTTTCTGGCCGCCAAAAAGCAAAATTGGCAGAAGATGCCATTTTCTCGACCTGGCGAAATACTCGTCCGAGCAACGAGCAGTTTCGAGTACGCTAATGCTCGAACGAGCATCAAGCTCAAACGAGTATGTTCGCTCATCTCTAGTCTTAATGCATAGTACCAGGTGCTCACCTAAAAATGTAAAATGACCTTTCAAGCCAACTTTATAATAAATGTGGCCCCACATAAAGTAGTGCATTATCCAAGATTTTGATTTCTCTGCGAGCCCTTCTATTTTCATATGAGACCACTGTTTTTTTGTCCACATCGTGTCATCCACGACATGTAGTAGATAATATTCCCTATGGGGAACTAATTCGCATTCGTAGGAACAGTTCAACAAATGCTATATTTGAACAACAACTGGGGGCCTGGGAACAAAGGTTCAAAGAGAGGCATTATAACACTAAGGTCCTGTCTTCAGCTAAAAAAAAAGGAAAAACTACGATGAGAGCATGCCAGATGACACATTTACACCAATGTCCTTTGTAACCACATATAGTAAACAATTTTATCATATTAAGAGAATTGTCAACAAATTTTTACCTAAATTAGAACAGGACAAGGATGCTAAAAAATGCCTATCACAAGGGGTTAGATACATTTCCAAGAAAGCTCCAACCATAGGCTCCATGCTTTCCCCTAGTTTATTCTCCAGTACTAGAGATAATCAAACAACATATACATGGTTACACTACCCAGGCAACCATTTTGGATGTTCATTTTGAAATCCATCCAACCTGATGGTCTCAATTTGAGACAGGATCTCATCTTATGCTATGAATGATTTTGTTTGTATCTGCATACATGGTTATTGGCTTTGATGTAGTGCAAACAATTTTTTATTATAATACTACTTAATGGGGCAGATTTACTTACCCATTCCATTCGCGATCCAGCGGCGCCTTCTCTGCGGTGGATTCGGGTCCGACCGGGATTCATTAAGGCAGTTCCTCCGACGTCCACCAGATGTTGCTGCTTCGCTGAACCGCATTGGAACGCACTGGAAAGTACACAGGCCTATCCTGGATGAAGGTAAGTGCAAGCTCCGCGACACTTTCGGTTTTTTAAATGCGGCGGTTTTTCCGAATCCGTCGGGTTTTCGTTCGGCCACGCCCCCCGATTTCAGTCGCGTGCATGTCAGCGCCAATGCGCCAAAATCCGATCGCGTGCGCCAAAACCCGGGGCAATACAGGGAAAATCGGCGTAAATCGTAAATATTCGGGTAACACCTCGGGATAACGCGAATCGGGCCCTTAGTAAATGATCCCCTATGTGTCTCCTCGAAGAAAGTAATCTTTGACAAAAACTATCTTGTGAATATATATTTCTACATTGTGAGTTTATTTTTAATACGATATACTTATCTATGTTTTTTCACTTGAGTATCTTGCCCTCCGGATTATTTAGAATACAAAACTCCTATGTTAATGAATGTTTCTCCTTCTTTCCCATTGTCCACAGGTGAATTACATTCCTTTCAATGTCATATCCATATACAAGACTCACCGGGGGGGGGGGAAAGGTAGGGGCATGTTAAAGGGGTTGTCTAGTTTTAGCATTTGTTTGGGATAATGAAATGTTATACAATTTCCCAATATACTTTTCGTATTAATTTCTCACAGTTTTCTACATCTCTGCTTGCTGTCATTTTATAGGAAAATTTATTGTTTATTTCCTGCTCATGTGATGTCACAGGTGCATGGCTCAGTATATCCCTGGTTATGTGATGTCACACAGGTGCACGGCTTGTTGCAGCACACAGCTAAGATTACTGTAAAGAGCCAATCACCTGTGTGATATCACATGGATGAAAACTTCTTTTGAATTACAGCAAGCAGAGATCCATTAGGAACGGATAAAAAACGTATATTGGAAAATTGTATACAATTATACAAATAATAATCACATGTATACTCAGCCTTTTGTGGTGTGTTATGCTTCCTGTATTATATTTTTCAGATGCAGTTTTCTATGTCCAAACTAGGGGTAGAGTGAAAATACAGAAGTATCCCCTCTCAATTATATGTCCTCGCCAACTATTATCCACCCCTGCTTTTGGCTTTAAAAAATGCAACTGAAAAATGTGTGGTCCTTTCCTTGGTATAGTATTACAGCCTTTGATATTGTATTATTTCCCTGTATATGTTAGACTGTATCTGCACGTAAGTCTGAGAACAAGACAAATGGAGAGTGGGGCTGAGTGCATGACGAGGGAGGCTGCAAACATGGCAGGGTAAGTACAGAAGACTGCCCGTATAGCTGCAAGTGCAGTGTCTACGATTTTATATATCTATGAAAAAAACAAACTGTTCTGTGAAGTTACCTGCTCTGTGTGTCTGTACCCATGGAGCATCGGTTTATGCAATTATCTTTGACTATTTCTGTATTTACAGCTGATTGCTGCTCAGCTGTCCGTAACAATCTGTACAATAGGATACTTTACAAAACAAATGGACCTTCTGTCACGGCAGGGGTTAAATTCAACCAGAAAATTTTAACAAAACTGCTTCAGGGCAGTCAATGGGCCCATATCCGGACAGGTGAATATGTAAAACATCACTTTTATTAGGGATATTTAAAAGTATTGTCACTCAATTACAGACTGATGTGGTATAACCACTGGGTGCACGGGACAAGAAGTGAATGTAAAAACACAATGGGGGTCATTTACTAAGGGCCCGATTCGCGTTTTCCCGACGTGTTACCCGAATATTTCCGATTTGCGCCGATTGTACCTGAATTGCTCCGGGATTGTGGCGCACGCAATCGGATTGTGGCGCATCGGCGCCGGCATGCGCGCGACGGAAATGGGGGGGGGGCGTGGCCGAACGAAAACCCGACGTATTCGGAAAAACCGCCGCATTTAAAAACCGAAAAAGTGTCGCTTGGGGAGCGCTTACCTTCACCTGGTCCGAGGTGGTGCATTCCGGCGCGTTGAGATGATTTTCAGCGCAGCAGCGCCACCTGGTGGACGACGGAGGAACTACCTTCATAAATCCCGGCCGGACCCGAATCCAGAGCAGAGAACGCGCCGCTGGATCGCGAATGGGCCGGGTAAGTAAATCTGCCCCAATGTGTACTAGGTCACAGGCTGTCGCAGATAGTCAATAATGAAACGTATGAGATAGCGGACATAGTATTGGTTCTAAGCCCATATGGATGAATTGCTGTAGGTCCACTATTGGCCAAGTGTTGTGGACTAATGCTATACAACGCTGCGGGCTAGGATAATGCAGTTTTATTATGGGCTCGTATCCTGAATCAGATGGTAGACCAGTTGGGCTAGAGTGATGCCTCTACTGCTCCAGCAGGGGCCGCTGTAACAGCTGAGCTAAGTAATCTTATTTACTGCATGGATGTCCCGGCCCTATAGTCAGCGATATATCGATTAAGATGTCTATCTGTCCCTAACTCAGTACATATAGAGGTGGTTATTGCCACTGTACAATAAAATCAAACTGTTATTGGATCGGTAGAGTGAACATTGTAAACATTTTTTTGTGATAGATATTTTCACAAATGAAAAAGGATAAAAAGTGATCAGAAAGTAACATTTACCCCAACATGAAAACAATAGAAAGTACAGCTTGTCCTGCAAAAAACAAGACAGCTCTATATTATAAAAAATAAAAATTGGGGAACACATGTGATCAGCCTACACGCTGCAGCATGTCCAACCCGCTTTGCGGCAGGCTCTGGTGAAAACCAGGTGCCACTTAGATTCCGGTCCCAGGTGCCGGCTTGTGTCATCGTCCGCGGTGGTCCAGGGGGTCCACCAGCGGTGGACCGGCCATAAGACCCACCGGGAGAAATCCCGGTGCGCCGATTGGTTTAGGGTCGGTCCGGGGCTGGTCCTTTACTGGTGGGGCCGGTGAAAAAATAAAAACAAATGAAACTCACCTTTCCGACGCTGCGCCCCTACTTGATCCAGTGCTGATATAGTACAGTGGCCAATCCCTTTAACTTTTAACTTGTGCTAAAAAAATTTCTGTACCTCAAAATCAATCCCATACATTTGAATAAGGTGATTAGTTTGGTTTTCCATGAATTTTAGAAACCCAATTCAGACTTTCATAGTTCGAATTATTTGATATTTTAGGATATTTGAACCTTTCTCAAATGCGTTTATCCTTCACAAGTTTTTAATGAGGGAAAAATATGACAGACAGAAAACTAAAGGGTAAAAATCTTCCTACTGTTTTATTAATGTTTACATGCAAAGCAGGATGTGAAACTTTGGCAGATGCTAAATGTTTTCTTAACTATGCTAATAAAAGGGATTAAAATGATTCAGACATCAAAGCTCCTGGAATTTAGGATCATTTCCAATGTGGGCAGTGCCATCATGAGATCTTAGGGAGGTCACCTCATTTCATCCTATAAAAGAAGAGCAGTGGCTTGTACCATTCACTCCTTGATCTCCACAATCTCCAGAATGAAGATCATCATACTCTTTGCTCTGGCCGGTCTCAGCCTGGCTGTGGGTATGTAGATATAATACATTGTAATTTAGATGCTAATGTATTAATAGAATCTACAGATCATACATACAGTATATGTATATTCAGCTGACTTGTGTCTTTTTTTTTTTTAGAAAGATCATGTTATGTTACATCAGGAAGTAGACCAACAGATGCTGAGTGCGTGGAAATTGCTCTAAATGTAAGTTTAAATAAATACTAATATTTAAGTACTAATATATTCAAACTTTTCAGAACAAAATGTATATTTGGGCCTCAATGACCAGTATAAAATCTCAATATAGCTAAAGGTTTTTTACATCTAGAAACCATAAAGCTTTTATTTTAATGCAGTTTGTTCCATTCTCTTGACCAAATTTTTACCTTTACCTTTTTTTGAGAAATGTTTCAGCCCATAGAAATGTTAACTGTAACTACAGCAGCAAAAAAGTAATAATAATAATTCTGGAAAAGATTTGTTTCTTTTTGCGATCCTGAAATGTGTAATGTATATTGGGAGAAGATAAATTGCACATCAGATCCTGGAATTTCTAAAAGCTGGTCTATCCAAAGGCCTAAAGACCAGCACATTAGAAGTCCAGATTTCAGCCCTCTGTGTCTTCTTCGACATAGGTGGGTAAAAAGGTTTATAAAAGTTTCAGCTAGACTTAGACCGAACAGTCCCATCAAAACATGGGAACTTTTAATAGTCTTAAATGGGCTCATGCAGGAACCCTTCAAACCCTTACAGAACTCAAGTGTAAGAAACAGTACACTTAAAACTGCTTTCCTTGCTGCTATAAGAGCCAGAAGATTTAGGTGAGATCCAGGCACTCTATAAACAAGCCTTGTCTCAAAATTTCTGACGATAGGATCACTCTAATGCTAGATCCAAGTTTCCTTCCCAAGCTAGCAACTGACTTTCATCGTAGTCAGGAAATTATCCTCCCCTCCTTTTGCCAAAACCCGAAATCTCCAGGAGAAGCCAACTGGAATACTCTAGGCATGAGGAGGGTAGTACTACATTATCTAGAAATGACAAATGTTTGGTGAAAAAATTCACTTGTTTCTTAAGTTCCAGGGAAAGAAAAGAGGAAGAAAAGTGTTAAAAATTACCATCACACGTTGGATTAAACAAGCTATTCAGGATTGTTATATCCTCCATAGCCTAGAAGAACCAATGAACCTTAAAGCCCACTCTACCAAAGCAGTTGCCACTTCCTGGCCTGTAAAGCTGCGACCTGGTCCAGCACTGGAACTTTTGCCAAACGCTACCAATTGGGCTTACACTCAGCGAGAGACATATAGTTTAATAGAAAAATCCTACAAGCAGTAATCCCTCCCTTAAAAATTCCTTATATCATCTGGTACATCTCCAGGTGAGCCATCATGAAGGATATCTTGGAAAGCGAGAGACTCGCCGGTAATTTGTTTACCATTTAGTCCACCGTGACGGCCTGGAATTTTTCCCAACCCTCAAGACATTAAAGGGGTTATCCGGGCATAAAAAGTTACTTGGGGCCGGGCTGGGGTGGGCTAGTTAAAAATAATAAACGTGTAATCACCCCGTGCCACGGTCAGTATCATCTGTGCGCTGGTTTGTCTACAAGGGTGCACAGGGAGCTTCCTGATGGGCGGAAGCTCCCATCCGACACCATCTCCCAGCGCCTGCAATGCTGAGAGATGAGGACGGATGGGAGGAGCCAGTAACTTTTTTTTTTTTTTTTTTTTTTTTTTTATAGCCCGCCCCAGCCAGGCCATAAGTAACTTTTTATAAAAGGGTAACCCCTTTAATTATTTAGTTTTATTTGTGTGTGAAGTAAACATACCAATAAACCTCTTGCATCCTTTCTTGGTGTAGTTATTTGGTAGACACTGGAGAAGGATACAGGGGGGAGGGACATTTAACGTCTCTTCTTCCTGTCCCTGCAGAGGTCAAGGGGTAATCCTCCAGGTGGGCCGTCATGGTGGACTAAATGGGAAAACAAATTACCGGTGAGTCTAATTCTCACTTTTTAGTGGCCATAGCCTCCGCTCTGGGCCAGAGCGCCAGAGGGGGGGTGAGTACAACTGCTTTCTTGTTCTTACACCCCCAAGCCCCTTGAATTATGGGGAGCACAGCATATGTTAGTGGGTCAGTAGCTTGACGTTAGTGAGGCTGGGTATTCTTGGCTTGGGGTTATTGGCCACATTTAGGTTCTTGATGGTTGCATTCACACACTGCATTTGAATTACATTTAGGAAAACAAATCGGGGAGGAGTGTTTCCGATCGCATATGTCGCAATTGTTTCAATGTAAACGCAGATGTGATCTTGAGAAACTCCTCCATACTGTGCTGGAATTGCCCACTAAATGTAATTCAAGTGCAGAGTGTGAACAGACAAAGGTCGCTTCTGAGGGTACATTTGCAGTTCAAATGCTTTGGGCAAAATGCATCTGTGTTCCGCAAATAGTAACATTTGCTGTCTTTTTAATATGACTCATGACAACCAATCGGAGCTCAGATTTCATTTCATAAGCTGCTGTGGGAAAATGAAAGCTAAGATCTGATTGGCTGCCTTGAGCAACTAGAACAGTTATGTTCTCAGATTCTTCTGATAAATCAGCCCCAACATGTTTAATACTGTACAACGTTATCTGCATGTTTTACACTTATATTAGTAGTCCAGTATTCTTTCTAGTAAAAAGATAGGGTGGGCCCCAAAAATGACTTCCTCTGTTGGGCCCAATGTACTCCAGTCCGACCCTGGCAATGCACATGTTCTTTATTCTATAAGTCGGTATGATCACAGTGATGCCATATTTCCTCACTGCTAAGTTTTTACTAATTTTGCAGAATAAAACCTAATGTTGGGGAAAAATCTATAGACATTTGTATTTGCTGTCTTCCAAGAGGTATGATAATTCTTGGCTTTTTATTTTTTAATTTTTACTTGTCTTTTGTTCTGAAAGTGGTTGAGGACTTTTTTTTTTTTTTTTTTTTAAATTGTACACATTGTTCATTGTGCGGGTTTACTATTTTACTGTACAAGTCATTATGAATGTGCTGATGCCTTTTGTGTAGGATTTGTGTGGAGATAGATACGTGGTCCGATATCTGCTCTCACCAAACGATCACCAATTTTTTATTTTATTTTATTTTTTTTGTGCATTTCTATATGACATTAATGGTGGATTATGGAATTCGGAGCGCTGATATTTCTACCATTCAATTTAGACCAATGCTTACGGATTATTTTAGCGATGTTATGACTTTGAATTAAAAGTTGTCACAGAGTATTCTGTCATGTCTCTTTGGCTCTTTATGTAGAGAGAGTCATTCAGATCTATCCCTATCACTCACTTTCTGTAAATTCATATCAATAATTCTCCTAGGGTATCCTCGTTGTCTGAATTATTAAGCCATTATTTTTTATTTATTTTTTTTCTTTGTGGTTCACTAGTTATTAGAGATGAGCGAACATACTCGTCCGAGCTTGATGCTTAGCGTACTCGAAACTGCTTGTTGCTCGGACGAGTATTTTGCCAGCTCGAGAAAATGGCATCTCCCGCCGTTTTGCTTTTTGGAGGCCAGAAACAGAGCCAATCACAAGCCAGGAGACTCTGCACTCCACCCAGCATGACTTGGTACCCTTACACATCGATAGCAGTGGTTGGCTGGCCTGATCAGGTGACCCTGGAATAGACTAGCCCCTGCCCGCGCTGCTCGCGTCATTCTCTGTTTGGATGCCGTTAGGGAGAGAGTTGCTGCTGGTCAGGGAAAGCGTTAGGGTGTTCTATTAGAATAGTGTTAGGCAGGAGTGATTCTACAAGAACCCAACAGTCCTTCTTAGGGCTACAATAACATTTTATTTTCCTTTTTTTTTGGTTTGCTTGTGGCTGGGCTTGCTGCTATTAGTAGTGCAGCTAGTACCATATTGTGAGTAATTTGCAGGGAGACTTGTGTTTAGCTCTTAGTGACACACATATCCACCTCAAAAACCAGAGTGGGACAATTTATTAGGGGTTTGATTTGAATTAGGCAGAGTCTGCTGATTTTATTTTTTTTTTACGTTTAGTTCTTTTTAGAACTCACAGTAATCTGCCAAAGCAGTGTGCTTTGAGTGTGGT